>JAYMFX010235567.1:0-21192 GCA_036784945.1 Monocelis spectator | reverse complement strand
CTCTCTCTCTAACTCGAGTCTACTTGCTGTGTATAATGTTTGTATTTTCTAGTAGACAATCCTTTCTCTCTCTCTCTAACTCGAGTCTACTTGCTGTGTATAGTATTTATATTGTCTAGCAGACAATCTTTTAGTCACGATAGAAGAATTCTAATTTCAGAAAACTATTTCAACTTAAAAGAATTGATTAAACAAACATATGTATGAACATATCAAGCAATATAGTGATGAAGGCGAGTATTTAAATCGATCAGAGATGATGAATAAAGGGAGAAATTTGACAGGCAGCCTATGATGATTTGATTTCAGTATTAAAAGTC
Organism: Monocelis spectator; assembly: GCA_036784945.1. Lineage (NCBI taxonomy): Eukaryota > Metazoa > Platyhelminthes > Proseriata > Monocelididae > Monocelis > Monocelis spectator. Next base: position 20,872 of record JAYMFX010235567.1, on the reverse strand, counting down.
GTAAACCAAAATTTTTTTAAGATGCTATTCTTTTTTTATTACTGACAAGACTGGAAGGAAGAAACGATATATCGCTTTAATTAAATCTCCCACTGCAGCAATTTACTCGATGTAAAAACCCAGACATCTGCATGAGAATATAGTTAGAATGATTAATTAGATATTGAGAAACTCGAAATGCAATTATAACAAGAATTACAGAAGTAGAAGAAACAACAAGCTTGTATAGTCACAGAGAGATTCTATACCGTCACTTTCACCGAGTTGATCAGAAGCACAGTTATAAAGTTAATTTCAGTCCCACATATGACACGATATGACAGTCTGTAAGTAAAGTTATTGTTGTAAATACTTCGTTTCGTGAGAGAATCATTTTGTGTTTGTTTGTTTGTAAATGTCTCGACCACCGTGAATGTTACGAATCACATTTAGTTACGGTTGCAACTAATCTATTCTACTATGGGTGCACAATATGCAGTTACAATACATCATTATTATTATTAATAATAATAAATGCCATTTTAACACAGAAAGATATTCGCTATACAAACAATAAGTTACAGAAACAACTTGACAGATTCACATGAGGCGATTTTTAGTAATGACGTCACAACTAGTTCTCGTGTGACGTCATCAGTAAGCACAATTTGATTGGATAACAGGATTAGATTAGATTAGAACACTTTAGTGAGTGATCTCTCTACCTGTACATAAAATGGAATTCGCTCCGTTAGGGTTATCGTATTTTCTCTAAATGAATTGTGTTGGACAACATGATAAACCAATCAGAATCTATTAACTATAGAAGAGAACATTCAGATATTAATCTAAATCTAATAGAGTAGAAGTGTTAGAATTTTGATGGATGAACCCAAACTAATTAATTAATAATATAAAACACATTCATAAAAGTATAGAAATTAGAAAATTCTACGACATCTAAAAACAAGGTATCTACTGCGTACTAACGATAGACAATGAATAAGGAAATGACATTACGTAATCATTATTGGATGAGCAGGGACACATTGGATCTGCAGACAATCCGACTATACAGGGAAATAATGGGAAAATTGTATTTAACACTAAGGGGAAAAACACTTTTTAAGAGGTAAAATTGGAATTGATGAGAACTACAAAAAGCTTTAAGTATGGGATGGATCATCTACTACTTTATATGTAAATGTAAATAAATACCTCTGGCCATTTGAACGAATCCAGTAATGATAATAAGGACCAGTGCGAAAGTCTTGGCATAAGTGAAGATATCTTGAACCCAGACGGACATTTTCACCGAGTAGCAATTGATGAATGTTAAGATCACTAAAAATAGAATAATCAAATAATTCAAACCAACATCCTCATTTTCTTTATATAATTTCATGTTTATGGACTTCCTTATTTCTCTGTAGTGCGTCCGAAATAGTGTGACGTCACTAGAGAGCAGGAGAGATCATTCGATTGGCTCTCAGGATATGAGAATCTCAGGGAATTCCTCAATCTCTAAACCAATAAGGCGCTCTCTTTCAGTCACTGATGAGATATAAATAGACTGTAACTATAGCAACGAATGCTTTGATCCAGTAGTGACGTCACCACTATTCTATCGTATAGTGTGCATTAAGAGAATTCCATTATGTATTGCATAATGAATGCTAATTAACAACAAATAAACTGATCGAAAAAACTCATTAAAATCAAATTCATTGAAATCGATCCTTCTATAGGACTATTATTAAGTGACCCTTCAATTCTATGGACCCTTGTATACGAAGAGCATAGTGTACAGAGATTACGTAGTATCCAAGGAAGGTCTAAATTTCCATAGAATTGGAGGGTCACTTAACAGTAACTCTTATTGATCATTAAATTGACCTTCCAATTCTATTGAAAATTAATACGGTCTTCTTATCCAGTAGAGATTGCCTCTTCCAACTGAGATGTCTTGCTCTTCTTCTAAAAGAGCATTGCTCATAACATTCTAATAGTATTCCCATGATATAAAAAAGCAGGGTGAAAAGTTATTGCGAAAGATTTAATAATCTTCTTCATTTAAGTGAGAATGATTTTTTTTGATTAAAATATTAAGAATATTAATTTTCACTTTCTTCGTATCACTACACTATATAAATAAACTCATTTTGTTTATTTTAAAAGAGTGAAACTATAAGAAGAGTTTATCGCTTAGCTAAAAATGATCCTATTATTAATTGCTTAAGCTGAACAAAAATCGAGTTGGAAGAGACAGAGTGAGGAGTCTGGTTCAGTTCATCCTCTAGATTGATGATATAGAGGCAACATTTCTATAGTGGAACTAATTGCTTTTACAGTGCCTAAATATATAGGGTATGTAGGCAGACAGGCAGACAGAAAATCAGAAATGTTATTGCTATATATAGAGAATTCCACAAAATAATAATTTCACGATTCAAATATAGACGTTCTTCTCTCCGTTCTCTTATCAATTCGCTGAATGCAAGCGTGGGCGAATGAAACAGTCAGGGTGAATGCAGATAAAATTGCAATTTCAAGATAAAAAATAATAATAATTATATGCTCGCCATACTGTATTTTCAGATTTTTAAAAAGAGATTAGACAACGACTCAGGATGCGTTGCTGGTTATCGTGGTACACTGTCTGCCCAATACTAAATTCACAGAAAATTGAGACTTTTGAAGAAGAGCTTTTCAATCATTCGATCAGAGGAATATTTACAGTTTAGTTAGCAATGTGAAATTTTTAGAATCTAAAAATGATTCAATTTCAATTCCACAACAAATAAAATATGACAAAGGTGAACTTAGTTAACTCAGCTTAAAGCGAAGATGAGGACTGCAGGAAATGCATTTTTTTTCTAAATCATTTTAATGAGACGATATTCTTTTAAACTGAAATAATTTAAAAAGTGAAAAAATATGTTTACAGAAAGAGTTTTCGAATGATTTTCATTGATTCACGCGAAACAGAAACCTGGACAAAGAAGTTATTGCAAAAGTGAAAAAAAAGAATTCAAGATGAGCTCGTTAAAGTACGAAGTTCAGGTCTAGTCGGGATTCTATAATTTGTAATGTAATTTCTCTGTAATAATTGTAATTTTCGTTTCACAACTTTACCTTCAATCTTGTTTACCTTGTTTCCTGTAGTTAATATCAATTTCTCTGTTTATTGAACGTAAACCTCTTGATTCAATATCTTCTCATTACTATCAGGCCAGCCATTCTTTAGACAATTTCTATTTTCAGGGTCTTCAATCTTTTTTTAATAATAATCCTAAATTTGTATCCTTCTAAGCAGATTCTTAGCTGGATTAAACGCCTTAATACTTCAGTTTATTCTGGTGTAAATCTAATTCTGAGGATTATCATTTTATTCGTAAAACTTTATCTAAACGTTAAAATGTCGATATTCTTTGTGGTTTTTCTCATCTCTCTCTTAATCCTAATTCTAATTCATTGATTATTATTGATTTGATTAGATATTAGTTTGATTATATTTTAAGCTATTGAAGAAGTAATAAACCGGTCAATAATACACAACACTCTTTTAATCAAAAACTGTAAAAACACAAAACTAATACTTACAAATACAAATAGCTGCCAAAAGTTGTACAGCAAGTTCTGGTTGCTCGCATCCCGGAAAGAATGGTTCAATGAAATATTTAGCAAATGTCATGGCAACAATTGCCTGAGAACATGGTCTAGCAACAATAACCTCCACCCAAAGTCGAAGAAATGCCATAAATGGACCAAATACTTCCAATACATAAGCATAATCTGCTCCAGATCGGTGAATAATAGTTCCTGAATATATAAATACAATGAATATATTGTCGTTAACATTAGAACTAAAACTTCATGCATATGATAATTAAATTGATTACTTACCTAATTCAGCATAGCAATAAGCACCCATAATTGAAAAGATGCCACATACAACCCAAATGACCAATGATAAGCCCACGCTGTGAACATTCTTCAATACACCAGTGGGACTAATAAAAATGCCCGAACCAATGATTGATCCAACAATAATACCAATCCCATTGCCCAGAGTGATTGTTTTTTTTAGTCCAATAGTGTTGGTACCAGTAACTTCAACTTCTTTGGGTTTATCTTCACCATCAAGTTTTGACATTTTGGCTGGAAAGCTAAACAAAGAAAAACCTCCATTTATTAACCTCTAATGATTTTTAGTACCATATTCAAATTAATGACTTAATTTCCTTTAAATTCAACAAAATTTCTTATATCTTTAGCCTTAATCTAGTCATTACTGAAGTATACATAAGAGAAGCTATTTAACTATATGTTATTGATAGGATAAAATTCAGTAAACGAAGCAATATTTTGCCTCTAATTTAGATTTTACAATCATAATAAGAATATAATGAGTTATAAACAATAAATTAGTAACAACAAAGTAGTTTAATAAAATTAAAACAAATAGAATTATTGAATAGATACCCCATTTAAGAAATTTTGTAATCAATGATCTACAAAAAAACATGAATTATGTGTAAAAGGATATAAAAAATATATTTTCTTAAAACAAATTTGTATATATATTGATAAATATATATAAATATGTATAAATTTATGAGATCAATTAATCAGAATCTTTTATTAATAATCAGATTTGATAATTTCTGTCAAGTTTTTTGTAACTAGATTTATCAATTTATTAATATGGTTTGAGTTTTAATTTTGTAGTGTTTTATAGTGCAATAAAATGATAAGATTCATTTTCTGTTTTGAAATTAACCAATCAAATTGTCTAATTTACCATCAACCTATATCAGTTGATGTTAAGTTGTTATGCAAACAACAAATCAGATTTGAGTATTTCTGTCAATAACTTGATGGACCATTTGTCAATATTTGTTGACATTTTTAATTTGTAGTGTATATTGTAAATAAAAATCAATAGTTATAGTGACAAGTTATGCTATGTATGATTAATATGATTAAGTATCTAGCCGGCTAGTTTTCAATTTGGCTAGATAATTTTATCAATTATTTAATCAGCTAGATATGAACAAATTATAGTGGTAACTAGCCTCTATTTATTAGTCAGTACCATAGTGACAAGTTATCATGAAATAGTGTACTTATTCAATAGATCAGATGCATGCTTTAATTTATGAAGAGGCTCCTTCCAGTTTTATTAAATTGCATATAGTTAAACTGACATTTCAAATATTCACCATTATAGTTAAGACCAAACATTAATTAATCAATTTACTTTGAAAATAATTGACTCTAAAAAGGAGTTAACAAATGTAGCATGCACTTGCAGCATAAAAGAATGAAAATATGTTATTTCTAACAGTCATAGTAATATATATATATATATAATATGCAAATAATAAGGATCATCAAACAGGCACAAAAGATACTATCAGAAAATTAATAAAAACAATCATCTAAAAAAATTAGAATATTAATTAACCTAATATCATCCATGTTTTAGACGTTTGTTTTTTGAATACGTAATTATTTATTACTCTAAAAGATTAGGCAAGTAAAACAAATTTTGAAATTTATGTAATTTTGATTTTTACAGCAAATTTTATTGTCCTGACCAATGAAAAATGAATAGAATGTCCTTAACTCTTTAAGAAATTCTCATGAATCCCATTAAATTTTGCACCTGATATCGCTTTGTGAAAATTTTATGTATTTTCTTTATGGAAGAGTATAATAATAATAATAATAAACGTTTATTAGTAGATAATACGTACACATTAGGAAACGGTACATATATGTGATAATTGATCATAGCATATTATTGTAAAAAATACTAGTTTATACAAAGAAATCTTTCCTCCTGCTTAAAAGATTTGATACAATTAGGTACCATTATAATTACTATCTTTATTACAAAAAACGTTTCATTACTCAGAGCATGTAGAGCGATTTGTTTGCGCGTTTAATAATATTGTCGATATATGATGGTCCCATATGTTAATGATGTAGGTAATTGATTGTTGCTGGAGGTAAACGATAGCTTCAACAACAGTGATATTATATAGTGGTGTGAGTGATGTGATGAGGATTGAAAACATGAGAATGAGGAAGAGCTTTGCTTTTGCTTAAATTTTTCAATTCCAATATGGACAGCTTTAGTATCGTCTAAATATTTGTTCAGGAAATCATAAAGACTGATAGGCGTAGTACAAGTAGATGATTTTGGTCTAAACCCATATAACGAACATTGGTTCCCCTTTTACTACACCGGTCCTATTCACAGAAAAATATATTTAGTCGAAATTTGTGAATATTTAACTTTCGATATTAATGTCAGAAAGCATTAATACTTGTGTTTTCTGAATAAATATCGATACATTATCTAGGTAATAATGTTACATTTTATTAGATATGTAAAACGACATTGGTACCCTTAGCATCAGTCTCCTATCGTACCCTACGTATGGCCGCTTAACGTTTACAGTGAACGAATATATAATTATTGTTAATGATAGATTTAATGTTGGGTGTAATCCATGTTTTTTTCAATATTCTAAACACTTAAAAATAATTGAAAAGTAAATCCCTATAATTCTAATGAAAAGTAGTAGCATATATGAAAATTCTTGATTTAAAAAATATATGGATGTTTATAGTAAAGAAAAAGAACTTTCCTTATTATTCTGCAAAAATACAATTTCTTCGTTTTAGTAGATGATAAACAAAATATAAGTCAATAATTGAAATTCCAACCTCAATTAAAATTTATGCCTATACTGTCAGCAAAATGTCGAATTATTCCACCAAAAAATGCACCCTATTATTCCAACACCGTATACTTATAAGCTCGAAATTACCATGATTAGCATCAATTAAATAAAAACAGCTAGGTAGTCAGACTGTTTCATAAAAAATATCAGACTGATAATTATCAGTGAAATTAAATCAGTAAATTTTACTGAATTTGAAACATTTTTAATTTATATCTATCAGGGTGTAGTGCAAAGATATTAGATTAGGGGCTAATCTATTATTTTTGGGAGTGTATATGACAATTATCAGATTAATTGAAAAGCATCAAAATTTACTAATTTAATTTCACTGACATTTTTTATGAAACGGGGTCCCCTTTATTTAAAAAGACAATATAAATCAAAAGGTTCATATTAATAATGAATTATATTTAATAAGCATTCTTCTAAATAAACATCTGATCAGTGCACAATGTTAATAAATCAAAAGAGAAAAAAGAATATATATATGACAATAAATAACGCAAATAAGAATATTAAATAGAATACAAAACATAACATTAAAGAAACATTGATATGGAGAACGAGAGAACAATTATAATATCACTTAAAATGCAATCAGATCACCTATTGAAGCTCGTATAGTAAAATATAAGAATGAATCGCAAGCATGATTAACAATTGTGAATAAGGGTAAACAAGAAATTTCGAGACTACAATTTTAAGGAGTCGTATAAACATGTCTAACATAATTAGTGCAAAAAAAAGCAAAAAAAACTACATTTGTCGATGGTTTTCGTTTTAGATAAAATCTAAATTAACACATTGTGAACAGTCTACCATTTGACGCCTTTAGCAATGCCTTCGAGTGTGACAGCACTAGTCTGGACTTTCTTCGTTTCCTCTTCATTTAGGTTTTGTGGTATTACGTGAGTGATGCCTTTAGAAGTGACCAAACAGGGTAAACTTAAGAAAACATCTTGAGTAATACCGTGAATTCCCTAAAATATGACAAGCAGATATATAGAACTGATATATTTAATTCAATTTGTCACATATTTCGCCGACCCAGAAGTAGACGAAAGTAGACGAAGAAGCTATACCTTAGCCATAGTTGATAGAGGATAGACGTGATGTTGATTTTTGAGAATTGCGTTACAAAGTGTGCTAACAGTCAATCCAATAGCCCAAGATGTGTAGCCTTTAAGTTTAATGATTTCATAAGCGCTAAAATATTAAAGAAAGCCAACAATGAATAAAAATAAAAACCCATCGCATTTTATTAAACCATAAGGAAAGAAGGCCTGCATATTATATTACTCATCTCGAAGCTAAGAGAATAAAAATAAAAATAACATTGGTACATAATGAATCACCTTTAAGATATTACATACAATAGAACACCACAATTATATAAAGGAACACCTTTTACTGCAGACAAACCTGAGTTCATTGCTGTCGAAAGAATTTCCATCCTAATTAAGGCAGAAAAAAGAATTGGTACCTATAAAGAGCTCATAGCTATGTTATTGAAATATAGGGAGGACGAGGTAATAAGCAGAAAATAGTTGAGTTAATAAAACACCTTGTGCAGTGGAATAATGTCTGTTTTCTTTATAAATTGTAATAATCAAAGTCACGATTTACTTAAAAATAAAATAAGAAATACAAAAGTACCTATTGATGACATCCTTGTGTAGAGAAGCAAAATTTTCAGTGTCTTTATCAGTACCAATGTTCGGATTGATCGATTGTAGACTGACCCCAGCTACGTTGACAGCGCTCCAAATGGCAACTAAAATTGATTTAATTATTAATGTTAAGAGCTGCAAAATCTACAAATCAATATGTTAGTTAAGTTAGTCTCTGATATGACTACTGTAAGTACTAAAGTAAAATTAATATATTTTAAAATTTCTTTTTCAGTTAGAAGTATAAACACTTTAATCGACTGACTTACCACTGGAATCACCATGCTCTCCGACGATGTAGCCATGACAGGAAGATGCCGCAATACCCAATTTTTCACCAAGAAGATATCTAAATCTAGCTGAATCAAGCATTGTTCCACTGCCAAAAACACGATGACGTGGAAGGCCACTGATTTTCCATGCAACATGCGCCAGAAGATCAACTAAAAGTGAATCCAATTGAAGCTCAGAATAAGTCCCAGTAAATTAGACAATTCAGTTGACAGTATGACATTTTTAACATTCTCATATAATAAAAGTTCGTTTTGAAAATTAATTGTAAAATGCAATTGACAGAGTCAATTACAAATCTATACTGATGTATAGATTTGTTATTGACTCTCGTCATCATATTGATGCTATCATTATATTCATTAAGAGTGAGTGAGAATATAAGTTGATTGTCTACTTTAGAAGATGTGTAAATAGGAAATATAATAGATTACCTGGGTTGGAGACAATAACAAGGATACAGTCGGGACTGTATTGAACAATCTTTGGAATAATTCCTTAAATGAAAAAAATGGTAAATTTAAAATTAATAACTAAATCATAGAAATAATATTTTTGAACAATAATAAAATTATATACATAATTGCAAAAATGAGTTAAATACTTACCTTTAAAAATTTCAACATTTCTCTGGACCAAGTTCAACCTAGATTCACCTTCTTTTTGTCGGGCACCTGCTGTGACCACCACAATATTTGATCCGGCAGAAACAGAATAATCTGTAGGAAGAAATTAATTGTATATCCTTTATGCTTCAACTAATATTAGGAAAGGAAAATGAATTTAAATACAAAGATTTTTAATTAAATTACCATTGCTGGCTTTAATATCACATTTTCGTAGAAATTGCTGACCATGAAGAAGATCCATCATCTCTCCTTGTAGTTTATCTACAACAACATCTACCAGGGCGAGTTCATTGCAAACACCCTAGCATGAAAATCAAATATAAAAGTTTATAAAAATAGAATATTTTATTGAATATAGAATTAAAAATACACTTTTATTAAATTGAAAAATATATCAACTTTTCTAGTGAATAAGCACACATGAGATTGATACAGGATATTTAAAAAAGACATTTGTTCAAAATTCTGTCATTTAAATCAGAATCAGAATGTTTGAAATGACAGAATAGTTACAAAACTATGCTTAACATTCAATAGTAGAAAGTAATTTTTTAATTATAAATAATAATTGAAAAGGAGGACTTCTCCAAAGAAATAGTTTATTCTGATTAATTTTCTTTGCTCAAATCATTCAATTATTCTACTGTATAATATCAGTGCAGTGATAAATTTGATATACCTGAACCATTAAACTGAAAGCAGCAGCCATGCCAACTTGACCAACACCAACTACAGTCACTTTTGATTTTGACTGGGATCCATCACTAGGAGCACAAATGGGAACAAAGAGTTTCTCAGCTGTAGAGGCCATTTTTTCTAAAATAAAATTTTGAACTGGAAATGATTGTTATGAAGATTTTTCATTTTGGTCATTGAAATAGCTTTCTTATGATTATGATGGATGCAAAAAAATATACTTTTGAAACTATCATAAATGAGTGATGTTTTTTATAGAGTTAAAGAGTTTTCATAAATAGACAATAGTCAATTCCTAAAAAATGTTTCTTCAGTCCCATTGTTTTTGAAAAACAGACTTTAAAAATACAACATATATTACCCTCAATTAAATTTAATAATTCAGAATTAAATCTGAATATTTAAACTAAACAGTCAGATTACAATATAAATTTATTAATGAGACTTCCTTCTTTAGAATAATGTAAGAAGTAAGAGCTCTGACAAAAAGATACAGAATACATTTTTGGAGAGTCTTTGGAGAGTTCTGTATTGGTTGGCTAAATAGTAAACTTATCAATATGGTTTCTCTGATTGTATAGTTACAGCTACATTTAGAGTAATTTTAATGAAACATGTCTCGATTCATGACATATATCTATCTTGTTCTTGTTGTAGATCTCTCGATATATTGTATTAGAAATAATTCCTGCATTCGGTTTATTAAATGAGAAAGCAAAATTTCATGAAGCTTAAAATAAATAAGTTATGATAGAAAGTATTCTTACATTTATTGAGATAAGAATGGAATGTGTACGTGACACAGAAATATAACCGACTAAAAATAGTTCTGGAATTCAAAAATATTTGTGTTTATAACTAAAAAAATGTGAAAGTACAAAACAAACATTTTATCAACCGTTTACTATTCGGATTGACTAAGGTGTGCTTTGTAAAAGTGTTTGAGGTGTTACATATTTTAAGAATAAGTTATAAACTCAAAAGCAAAATAATAATACTGTATTAATCTGTATTTGAAATTAATCATTTTATAGTTTGTTACTTTTGTAATATAAAATAATTTGAAAACTAACGTTTTGTTTTAAATAATTAAATGAATTAAAAATATTTTAATACTAAATAGCGGATTACTCAACTTCGGTTTTCCAACAAGGAGACTTTAAATGCACTAGTTTTGGTGATTTATTAACTTTATGATGTATTTTTTCCTGTTTATGTTTTATTTTATTGTTTTTATATATTTGCAGTTATTTTAAATTATAAGTTATGACTATTTTTAGAATAATTATTAAGGCAAATGTAGAAAAGTTGAATATTTTTGTTTTCTGAAATCTTATCAAAATACAGATTTATCACATTCTGATTAAGTTAAATGCTTATAAATACATTTGATTTTATATATTCATTATAAAAACTAATAATAACTTATTTATTATTAAGTTCTATGCTCTAAATAATTTGTTTCCTTAGTATACCATTACACTGCAAATAAAAATGTCAATATGGTTAGACATCAAGTTATGAGATGAACCAATCAAAATGTCTGATTTACCATCAGCTTATATATGTTGATGTCAAGTTATGCAAACAACCAATCGGATTTGAGTATTTCTGTCTTTAACTTGATGGACCCATTTGTCAATATGGGTTAAAAAAATTAATTTGTAATGTATTTATTTAGATTTCATATTTTTATTTTTCTTCATTTTTTAAGGGAAATGAAATCCTTAATAAAGGATTAGAAAGCTTTCATTCTGAATTATAAATTATGTTTAGTACCTTACATATAATGCTAAACTTAAACAGAAAAATATCTTAACCTCATATTATAGTCATGGCTCATGACCAAATAGATAAAATTTTGATAAACTACGTATTAATTAAGGAAATACTTAAAATCATGCTTATTAATCAACTTGATATTAATATCTGTTTGTTTTAAAAATATGTTTTGAATTTTTATCTTTATTAAAAATTATATAAGTGTTGGATTAACTTCAAAACATTATTATTAAATAATGTCAGCTAATGATGTACAAAATTTGCTTTTAGTATATTAAGCAAAACTTTTTTTAAATAAGTAATTAAGATTTGCGATATTAACATCATTATTTATGTATACTTATATATATATCATTTATATTTATTCAGTTAGAGAAATTTAAAAATTATCATTGGAACAAACTATTATATGCAAATATTTATATTACTTTCATAAGAAAATCTTTAAATGTATTGCTGCAGTGAGAATATATCAAAAATTATTTTTGTATTAGGGTAAATTTAATTTGAAACCAAAAAAAATTACTTGAAAGTTGCCCTTCCGGTGCTAATTATAATGATTAATGCTCTTTAATAATTATAATTTCAGTGATAAAACTAATTGATCAAATGATTTAAAACAAAATAAATTGATATATGAGGAGGTTTTCATTTCCCCTTTAAGTCTTAATATAGTTTGCCAGATTATGTCAGAATACTGTCTACTACAGCAGTATCTCCACAATTTATAAAGAACAATCAAAACATTAGACACTTTTGTTGTTACTAATTTTTCAATCTTGCATTTTAGATTTATTGATCAACATAAAGAATATGCCATGAAGATACTTTGCAAATATTTCTTTGGAGTGCTACTGGCTACTTTGACATGTGTGTTTATTATTTATAACCATCATAGTACTTTTGTATTTTTTCATTATGCATCTCAGTTATAATCACAATATTTCATTTCCTCTAATTCTTGTCTATATAGTCAATGTATTTATGAAAATGTAGCATTTCTAACATTTTTATTTCAGTTAATTGTTATGCCCAAAGCAATACAGGGGCCACAGATCAAATCTGTGAATGTTGGGAATGGCCAGCTTGTATTAGCAATTGTACAGGAAGTAAGAATAATCAATCAATTAATTTAAATTTCACTGAAAATTTGGCCTTCTAAACAATCCAAGGGAGAGTCGCATGACTGCTGACTGAAATCAGCATTAGTTGCCAATCAGCCAATGAAATCAAAGTATTCTCATTCTAATTGAAAGGATTGTGGTAGGCATGTGTAGCGACTCAATCCCTACAAGGCAGGTGTAGAAAGTAATCAAGCGATTCTTTGAACTCTTTGGTATGAGTTGAGACTGTATTTTTTATGACGAATAGTTAATTTAAGCTTGTGACACTTTGTCCATAATTACCTTAATGCTCATATATTTATTCAGTTTATTCTTGTAAGACTGAATTTTATTGTCTATATTTTTGAAGAGCGGACTCTACAGTCACTTCTGACTGATTTCCACCTCAACTCGCCCCACCTCTAATAACTACTGCATTGTCTTATCTCTCTCTCTCTCTCTCTCCTCTCTCTCTGTATGAATGTGGTGTCAGTTGTTTATTAGTTGCCTTAATTTGTCACTCTCTAACTTAAAATAACAGATTTTAATCCTCAATATGTTGAAGTAGTACTAGAGTTAACATAGGCGTGACTAAAATTTCTTCTTCTATCTTGGTTGTCTGTCTGTCTGTGTGATTAATATCTAAATGCGTTGATTAATTGACATTCATTTATTGATTTTGTTGTTTTTCTTCAAATTCCAATTTATTTCAGTGATTTCTTGTACATGGAATGAATGGTTTGAATTACCATCTATTCGGGAAGTTTTCAGGAAATTCTTCATCATTAATTCCTCGCATTATCATTTTCTTCCATATCAGTGATAATTCGATCCCAATATTATAGAATCGTAATAATCAAACTTTACACTAGGATACACTGATAATTAACAAGGATGTTTTGAAAAAATTAACAATAAACAGAAAGAAGCGACTGTAAAGTATGCAAAGTCGTTACACCTGCCTACATCAGAATGAGAATACTTTAATTTCATTGGGTAATTGTCAGCTAATGCTGATTTCAGTCAGCGCGAGTTAGTGAGTGATCTCTCTACCTGTAAATGGCACTTTATAAGAATTGGAACTTTAGTCGTTTTATTCATCGATATTTGTTATAAATGTTTTTGTGAAATTGTTCACGATTATTAGATAATGGATATGTTTACTTTAAAATAAAAGTTTCTGTACATGAAAAGAAAGTATTTCTTCACAATTTGAGTGTTCGGTCTTGTTTCTGATGTTAATTACAGTGGATAGAGGCATAGTGGTATAAGAGAATATTTTACTTGCTACAGAGGCTACGAGTATTTACCTATTTGTAACTTGTTTGTAAATAAGGCGGTTGCTTTTTTATGATGCATTTGTATTGTAATGATGTCAAGATGCGACCAGTTTTGATCTCGATAGCGGACCGCCATTTTCTTCCATCTAGGTTGGTTGGTTCTCTTAGGAGTTGTATCATTTTGAGATAAAGATGCTTCTCTATGCTTACTGACAAATTGTGGATTAATTGTGGCTATAAAATACATTTAACTCCATTTTGTAGCGTTTTCTTTCACTGAATGAAAGAAAATTTAGGAATCATTGATTTTAACTATTTTCCTATTTGAGGGGTGAATTTTTAATAACTTCTCATCCAATATGATAATTTCTTCATGCTCTAAAAGTTCTAACAATTTTTGGCATATTTTTAGTGCTGAATAGTGCCGTTGGACGCAGTGACAATGATCTGAAGTCATTGAAAACTCCATTCGTGATCAGTTTCCCCTATCAAATTAAGAAACAGAGTCGCAATTTCGATACCTCCACCAAACGAGTAAGTATTGATTTTCTGAACTTTATCTCCCGTTACTATTCTTCATTCTGTTACATTTTTAGATTTGTGTTTCCTACTCATCTCCCGTTACTTTTATTCTTCCTGTTACATTTTTAGATTTGTGTTTCATACTCTTCTTACGTTACTAAATTGGGGTTTCTTCGTTCTGTTACATTTAGATTTGTGTTTTCTACCCATCTCCTGTTTACTATTCTTCATTCTGTTACATTTAGATTTTAGTTTCCTACTCATCTTCCGTTACTTTTATTCTTCATTCTGTTACATTTAGATTTGAGTTTCCTAATTATCTCCTGTTACTATTCTTCATTCTGTTACACTTAGATTTGAATTTCCTACTTCTCTCTCGTTACTTTTATTCTTCATTTTGTTACACTTAGATTTGAGATTCCTACTTATCTCCGGTTACTATTCTTCATTCTGTTACACTTAGATTTGAGTTTCCTACTTATCTCCTGTTACTATTCTTCATTCTGTTACACTTAGATTTGAATTTCCTACTTATCTCCTGTTACTATTCTTCATTATGTTACACTTAGATTTGAGTTTCCTAATTATCTCCTGTTACTATTCTTCATTCTGTTACAGTTAGATTTGAATTCCCTACTTATTTCCCGTTACTATTCTTCATTCTGTTTCCTCATTATTTCCTCAACTATTACAATGAATAAAAAATGTTTTATTTTAGAGGGAACATGTCTTTTATCAGAACACTCGGTTTTATTTGAGACATTTGCAGCATTTTCAAGTGAAATTACAACGGTCAAGGTAGACATTGAGTTTTTATAATATTTCAATGGGCAGGTATCCTATCCTTACTAATCACTCTTAAAATGGGTCACTGGTGATTCCATCGAGGGCATGATGAATCGCAGTTAGGCGAAACCGGTTTTACACTCGACATTCAAAATAATGCTTTAACTCAAGATTCTATATTGAATAATTCTATTAAACTTTAACATATCATTTGATAACCAAAATCAATACAATTTGAGTTGAGTGTTTGAATTTGAATAGAAATTCATTGTTTAAAATTACTCTCTGTTTGATTGCGCACTAACGAACGAACGTTCTATAAATCTGTACTGTTGTTATCTGGTGAGTGATGTTTTATTGACATGCTCTCTCACTAATAAGTAATTATCGAAATGAGAGTCTGTAATTCTCTCTCCTCAATGCCAAAACCTCCATTCTATGATAAGGAATTGATATGCTGAGAGTGAGTGAGTGAGTGATTGATGGCTAATCAGGTTCAGCCTGTCTCGAATCTGACAGCCAGTGGCATTCTGATTGATTTTCGGAGGTTTCTCTCTCTCTCTCTCGCTGTTCTCTGTTGGTTGGATTCAGTACTTTGTCTAAAATAATTCCGCTACTAAAATCTTCATTTTACACACACACACAAACATCTGAGAACGTCAAATTTAATTTATGGAAGTAACTCTCTAATAAATTGTATAATCATTTACTTCCGCAGTTTCATTTGCTATAAATGAATGACAATGTTTTTAACTGATGAGGATTATAATACTATTAAATAGAAACGCGTTTTAATAATTTATGGATGTTGATGCATTGTACATAAGTACATACATAGGTTATAGAGAGGCTGTTTATCTGTTTACATCTTTATATTGTTTCCAATTCACTGATTGAATTTCATTTTGACTTTATTGTTGAGCCAGTAGTTGTATTAGGCCTATCTCGACAAGAATCTCTGTCTCACTCTCAATAGAGATCCAATCAACAATATCGTTTTTAATACTTGAAAGATCAACTGCTTTGATTAACCGAATATTACACAGTTTCTCTCAATATTACACAGTTTCTCTCAATATTACACAGTTTCTCTCAATATGACACAGTTTCTCTCAATATTACACAGTTTCTCTCAATATTACACAGTGTCTCTCAATATTACACAGTTTCTCTCAATATTACACAGTTTCTCTAAATATGACACAGTTTCTCTCAATAGGACACAGTTTCTCTCAATATGACACAGTTTCTCTCAATAGGACACAGTTTCTCTCAATATGTCAGTTTCTCTCAATAGGACACAGTTTCTCTCAATATTACACAGTTTCTCTCAATAGGACACAGTTTCTCTCAATAGGACACAGTTTCTTTCAATATGATAAAGTTTCTCTCAATATGACACAATTTCCCTCAATATTACACAGTTTCTCTCAATATTACACAGTTTCTCTCAATATGACACAGTTTCCCTCAATATGACACAGTATCTCTCAATATGACACAGTATCTCTCAATATTACACAGTTTCTCTAAAATTACACAGTTTCTCTCAATAGGACACAGTTTCTCTCAATAAGACACAGTTTCCCTCAATAGGACACAGTTTCCCTCAATATGACACAGTTTCCCTCAATATGACACAGTATCTCTCAATATGACACAGTTTCTCTCAATATGACACAGTTTCCCTCAATATGACACAGTATCTCTCAATATGACACAGTTTCCCTCAATATGACACAGTATCTCTCAATATGACACAGTTTCCCTCAATATGACACAGTATCTCTCAATAGGACACAGTTTCTCTCAATATGACATTCAACTGTTTAATTGAAATGTGAGTAAAATATTGGATCATTGTTTGTTTATAATGTATTGGATTTGATTGTTGTACAGCTTGTTAGGTTATTATGATGACTATTGATTCTATCACATTGAAATATCATTAACAATCATTGTTAGATAAGATGGCGGCTTATTGTCGCGACTTTGAAGATGAGTCGGCTAGACTTGAGTACAACGCTTACACGCAATGGTTCAGAGGTGCTATTCACTTTGGAGTACCTATCGCTGAATGCAATACACTGATTTAAAATAGGTCTACAAGTTGGTCATTGACAAATTGGACGATAACCCTTTTAACAAATATACCTTACATAAATCACTGTTGACCATTTGAGGACATAGACATTGATTTAAAAAACTTTGTGTTTCCAATCACAGACTTCCAACCACTCTATACTTATTATTATTATTTTTTCACGGAGTTTTGCGATTATCTCCTCGGCAAAGGTTAAAATGTTAAAACCATTTTTCTCATTAACCATTTTCACTAAAATTATACAGTTTCTCTCAATAAGACACAGTTTCTCTCAATATGACACAGTTTCTCTCAATAAGACACAGTTTCTCTCAATATGACACAGTTTCTCTCAATAGGACACAGTTTCTCTAAAATTACACAGTTTCTCTCACTATAACACAGTTTCTCTCAATATGACACAGTTTCTCTCAATAAGACACAGTTTCTCTCAATATTACACAGTTTCTTTCAATAGGACACAGTTTCTCTCAATATTACACAGTTTCTCAATATGACACAGTTTCTCTCAATATGACACAGTATCTCTCAATAAGACACAGTTTCTCTCAATATGACACAGTTTCTCTCAATAGGACACAGTATCTCTCAATAAGACACAGTTTCTCTCAATATGACACAGTTTCTCTCAATATTACACAGTTTCTCTCAATATTACACAATTTCTCTCAATAAGACACAGTTTCTCTCAATATGACACAGTTTCTCTAAAATTACACAATTTCTCTCAATAAGACACCGTTTCTCTCAATATGACACAGTTTCTCTCAATATTACACAGTATCTCTCAATAGGACACAATTTCTCTCAATAAGACACAGTTTCTCTCAATATTACACAGTTTCTCTCAATAGGACACAGTTTCTCTCAATATGACACAGTTTCTCTCAATAGGACACAGTATCTCTCAATAAGACACAGTTTCTCTCAATATTACACAGTTTCTCTCAATATTACACAATTTCTCTCAATAAGACACAGTTTCTCTCAATATGACACAGTTTCTCTAAAATTACACAATTTCTCTCAATAAGACACCGTTTCTCTCAATATTACACAGTATCTCTCAATAGGACACAATTTCTCTCAATAAGACACAGTTTCTCTCAATATTACACAGTTTCTCTCAATAGGACACAATTTCTCTCAATATTACACAGTTTCTCTCAATATAATTTATGGATTTAATTCTATCTACTATCGTATCTTCTGTGACTGTCTGAAATTTATGATTGCATTGATTTCTACTCTGTTTCTAATTCTTGCGCGTGTAGTGTTTAGAGTTTTGAGAGTTCTCTTTTAAGTTTAGCCGCTAGCTAGCACAAGGTAATAATTCTTCTATATTCTGTTCCATTCTCAAATATTATTTACACATTTATTAATTTATAATGATGGGATGGATGGATGGATTGATGTGATAGAGAGAGAGAGAGAGGGGCGGCGAGGACTCTATACTATATCGCTACTGTAGTTTTTAACTTTTAAATTTTTTACTACTAATAATAAGAGCCATTTCCTATAACTACTTACTAATAAATATCTTATAGTATATAGAGCAGTCAAACAGCTCTAGACTATAACTGAGAGAATGAATAATTTTGCGTAGACGGTGTCTGTAATGAATTTCCCGCTGTATAACAACAACATGAGAGAATGATGGTGATAATAAACATATTCTCTGGGCGTGATTTAAGAGTAGGCAAACACTATTCTCTCTCTCTCTCTCTCTCTCTCTCTCATTCCCTACTAGACTGTCTGTGGGTCGAGGTCTCGTAGATAAGCTTTGTTTTAATCAGTTAAGTAATAAAGTGAATGAATGGCCTTCTTTCTCAATCATCTCAATATATTCTGAATGTCAAAATTTTATGATATGAGTCATCCAGTTGATTACACTACTGCCTCATTCTGTTGCAATCAATAGTTAACGGAGGAGTGATATGTTGTATAATTGCCTGTATCTACATATATATATATATACATGCTATATCTGCAATAATATTATGTATACAGAAGAATAAGAATTAGAAATTGAACTAACTAATAGTATGGTATAGATTGATCGCTTTTGTTTAAGAGAAATAATATTCCAACTGTTTTCATCCATAGTAATGGATATGTCTATGTCTTGCTTCAGAACTGTGCCAGGCTAATCTATATAGTACATAATAGAGAAAGAAATCCGCCATTAGAGATTGAAATAAGAATAGTTCGATCGCTATGGTCATTAGTAGATAAAAATTAAGATTTCTATACTCGATTAGCCTGACAATTATTCTAAACAATGAGAATACTTTGATTTCATTGGCTGATTCCAGTCAGCGCTGCATTCTTATGATAGCGCGAGTTAGTAAGTGATCTCTGTTTATCTGTAAATGGAACTCTGTGTTTCAATCAGAATGAGAATATTTTGATTTCATTGGCTGATTGGTATCTATTGCTGTGTTTGAGTTCAAACTTAGTCAAACGCTCAATTAAATTCAATGTTTTTTCGTCAATCGATATTAAAAATAGCATCCATAATTAAAAATTTTTTTGAAGAAAGAGAATGTCAAACGCGATAGAAATCCACTATTTTCTGATCTCTAAATATCCGATACTTCTAGATAATATACGATGAATTTTAGAAGATGAATTTTATTCTCAATTAGGTATAATGTCAGTCGGTTGTTTGTTTGATTTTATAATTATCATCGGAATGTTTCTATATTGACCTTCCTTTTATCGGAACCAGATTGTTAATAATAATGTTAATTGTCTTTATAAATATTTAACCATTTGTGACAATTTTTATTCCCATAGTGTTTGTGTCTGCATTCAGATCAAATGACTGAGATCTTGATCAACAGTTTCGATACTTTTTGTAGATCATTCAAATTACTAATTAATCCATGCTTATTTATGGATTCCTGTTAATACTGGATTATTTAATACTGACAGGTAAAATAACCCTGGCATATTTTGCCCGTGACCAATGTTGACTTACGCTCCCAATTAATCTATGGAAATTCACAGGCACTCTTAAAAAACCCTGGTGGGAATTAGCAAGGGGAAAATACGAGGCAGAAATAACGAGATATATCTCCCTCTAATTCTTTATACTCTGCCTTATTCCATCAAGCAAAATTCCATTGACAGCCCTTTCCAAAAATCACTAAATTTTCAATAAACCTTTCTAAAATAAAGTTCAAAATCTCATAGCGACGAAACTCAATATCGGATTTTAATAATTCTTTTACTAAATTAAAGTATAAAAGGAGCGCTTTTTAATG
>JAYMFX010235456.1:8294-21221 GCA_036784945.1 Monocelis spectator | reverse complement strand
TTTTAGTATCTATAATGCAATCATAAATTAGTTTGCTTCAAATTCATTTTTTAAATTTGTAGGATGATTGTCTTATAATTATGTTGTTTGAAAAGTCATGAAATTAATATGAAAATACCTTTTTGAACTCCTGCTTATTAAGCAGGAGTTCAAAAATCAATCAAAATGAAAATTCCATCTTTTCACAAAAAGTATGTTTATGGTCAAAATCAATATTAGTCAACAACTTACCACTTAAAACCAATATTTTTTCGGATGCTGATTTAAAATTTTTCTAAATAGTCATAGAAATCGGTACTTTTTAATATATGGACTAGTAGGGAAAAGTTCTACTTTTCTGCAGTGTCTAGACTACTTTTTCAATTCATGGAGAAATACTGATAAAAATAATGATTCACAAATGTTAACAAATTAACAAATGTTCAATAATTTTACTTAATGAAAAAACGCGGACAATAAAATTAAAGTTAAATAATGTTGCTGCAATTTGATAAATTTAACAAATTGCTCAGATTATGATTAAGCAGTTTTATCCTAGCTGCTAAGCTTAAGTAAATTTCCATAGATTTCCAATTTCCAATTTTTCTATGCGATTTAGGGGTTAAATCCATGTAAATAGGAGTGTAAATAAGTGACCCTCCAATTCTATGGAAATTTAGAATTTCCTTGGATATACTACATAATCTCTGTATGCTCTTCGTATCCAAGTGAAGTCATTTTCCATAGAATTAGAGGGTCACTTAACAGTCCTATTCTGACTGCTAAAATAGTTGGAATATCCATAGATATTTATTATTTAGAAAAAAAATAACATTCACTCATTAGAAAAGCCCATTTCAATACTCTGATTTTAAAAATCCGCTTATTGAAAAGTCTGACTTCAAATTTCGTGAAAACAGTTATTCATAAATTCTGTTTAAATAATTATTGTAAACATTGTATTATATACAAATTAATTTGAATATTGTAGTATGAAGTGTTGAAACTTAGTTATTCATATTAGGAAAAAAAAATTGATACTAAATTTTGTGATATTATAATAATATTCAGAATAACCTTTGTATAATTATTTCAATAAAACCACATTCTTCAATGATGACTACCTACATATAGACTTTACATGATATTTTTGAAAAATAATTTAATGCCAATATTCACTTACTTGAGTAATGCTTTCAACTGAATTTACTGAGATCATCTCCAGATAATATTCTCAACAATCATTAAATCATTTGAAAAATCCTTGAAATACAGCGTCGTATCAAGCGAAGGAAAGAGAGATAACGACCAGCATTTTATGCAACAACACAGCTGGTGTAAAATTTGATCTGTTATTATTAATTAAAAAAAGATATTTTATTTCCATCAATGTATACCCATATATTTTAAATCAAGGCTATATATTGTGCTGATGAGAGTTTATTATGCAACGTCTTTTACACTATGATGATCTTCTTTCAATACAATGGCGACACTGAAATGTCTTGGAATTTTATTATTCAAAGGGTTGTAATGAGAACAAGATGCAAATAGAAATCAGTGAACACAACCCTTGCTACAACAACTGAACTAATAAAAGCTTTACACAATGCTGCGCAGCTGTGGTCTCTAAATAGAGAAGAGACTTGTGATAAACAAATTGTGATCAGTATAGGCAAGGCGGCATCAGGAAACTCCTTGCTGAAATATGAAGCCAAGACAACCGCACACACCAACCTACCAACTGAAACTACACACCGACAAGATGCACGGAGGGAAAACTGTTGGCAAAGGAGAAGGTTCGGCTACTTTTCTACTTAGAACGGCTGCTGCAGATCTAAATTAAGTTCATAATTCAAATAATCAGATCATATAATGAATGTAAACAATATTTTTTCTTGATCTAAACCTAAATTAGTAAGCAATTTATCGATTACATTAAAATTTAATCATCATCTATTCCGATGTATAATGTAGTATAATATGTATAATAGATTTAATAACAATTGTGATACTATGTATATTGATTGTAAACTAATCAAAACGCTAAATAATCGCTTTGTATTCCAGGAGATTGCTTCTACAAGATCATCAATTTTTCAACGAAGAGGATTGCTTGTTCATGCATTTGTCCATTGCGGCCTCTATCTTGAACCTTTAAGACAGAAAAACAAAAACTGCATTAAATTTTAAACTCGGTTTCAAAAGGGTAAGCCGAGCAATCTAAAATTGAGATTTTCAGCGATTCAAATGCAGCTAAGTTCTTTAAAGAAGAACAACAAAAACAAACAATTTAAATGAACGTATCCATAAACGTTCAATATACTACCTATACTGCAGTCGTTGCCATCGAAAATTTGAAATTAAATCCGCAAATTTTATGTACCTAAATTAATGAATATATATTTAATAGAATGTTTAACACATACACACACAAATATGTGAATAATTCAATGAATCTTAAATTATTTAAACAAAATATATGAATAATATTAGTGAATATAATATATGAATAACAAATAATATTTATAATATATAATATAGGTATATCACTATATTTTTATTCTATAGAATAAATCAAGATCTTTAAAAGTGACGAATAGCCCCGGTGCGGTCTACAGGCATCTTTACAGAGTTTCAGAGAGAGAGAAAGAGAGAGGAGAGCATCCCAGGAAGCCGATATCTAATATATGAGCAGTATAACTATTTTATTAAACAACTGCTATATTGCACAACAGAGAAATTATCAATATGCATGGAACAATCTCTATACCATACAATTTGCAAAAATTAATTCAGAGTCTCCTATTTTATAAGGTAAAAAACAGAACTATCAAAAGACCATATGGATAGTTTTTTAGTAACGTTTTGTTTTATTACAATAAACTAAAACTAATATTTAACTTTTGGTTATTACTCAATTTGAATTCAAGCACAAACGCGCGTACTCTTCAACTGATGTAATGATTGTTTTGTATTTTATAATTATGTCCCTTAATTTTTCACTTATTAACAATTATTTCAAGATTATTAAAAATTGAATTAGAGTGCATTCTAATATATTATATTCATAAATGGAAAATATTTTCTAGAAGTAAACATTTTTTATGAAGACTGAAATATGATTTTCATCAAATCTATAAAAAACATATCTATCTATCTTGTAACTTATGCTATTTTTATTAATGAGGTTTTGTATTTATATTTTTTATTGATACTGAATATATGCTATTATCATTTTTCATTGATAATAGCATTGACTATTTTCTATCAAGCTATAATATTTGATGAATCAATACATATTGCTCAGTATATTTAAAAAAATTCAAATAAACTGTAACTCTAAAAAAATTATGAATAGCCACTTACACAAAATTATGCTTTATCATTTTCTAGAAATTTGGACTCAAAAATTTTAATTAAATCACTGTCACCTTACCTGAAAACATGTGTATAAAATATATACTCTTATTGGTTTAAGCTAATAAGATTGCTTTTATAGACAAATGTCTTCTATAGTCACCATAAATAATAATTAGTCAATTAAAATAGATTATTGATATTGCTTTAATAAATACTACCTACTTATTTACTTAGCCCAACTAATAATGAATAGTCTGATAAAATCCAACGTGTTAATTGACTAAAATTAAAAATTATAATATGCATATTTATTTCCCTGTTGGTATTATTGTCAAAAATTATAAAATCAGATTACTTATTAGTACAATTTTAATCCCTTAATCACTTTTAACATAAAATTAGTAAATTGTAAGTTGATTAAAAAACTGACAATCTATTGGCTTGTTAATAATTTTTTAATAAAATTTAGAACTGCAATAAGATACAATGACTCAATCAAATTAGAGTAAATAGATATTGTATATAATAATATTTTTTATTATAAGAAAATTGAGTTGATATTGATTAACATACCAAACATGCTTTATTATAATAATCTTCAAAATAATTATTACTTTTTTATTTCTTATGTTTTTTCATGAAACATTTTCAATTTGTTTTTGTTTTTTGAGTGATGGTTTAGATAATCCATTATTAAAGTTTGGTAATTTTATTGAGTATATTTTTTCAGTTATTTCTTTCTCTTCAATAGTTTACAACATGATGTTATACAAAATTTTTAAACCGCTAACTTAAGAAACAATTCGTTTTATTGTAATCTATACCTTAAGATTTGAAAAGACTTTGAATGACATTCAACTTTTACACAATCCAGAAAAGGCCACACATACTTGACTTTTGGGTCTGTTTCATATAAAAGGCTTCTCTGAACTCAATACTATCCCGTGAGATAATATAGTGAATTAGATTAAATAGCTAAATATAAACAAAATGTTTTATAGTTTATACTTCTTGAATGTATGTTTAAAGAAGGCTGTAAAATTAATCAATGCAATCAATCAATAAAGTTCAATCTTTTGAAGAGCTGAAGAAAAATTATATTGCATTTATTAAATTGTAGCACTTTTATTATGATTAAAAATTTAATTCTTCAATAGCATGTGCCTTTAACTAAAATTTATTTTAATTTTCTATGAATGCCAGAAAATACTCTAGAGTATAGAAGATAATAAATAAAATTTTTAAACCTTCTAATAACCAGTTTGAGATCAAGATAAAATTTAATTTAGCCAATCTTAGAAGATTTATAATAATCTTCTGACTCTTGTTTTTATAACTATCCAAGTTAGATTCAATTTTTTATGTTTTGAAAATTACCAAAAATTTTGCAAATCATATTTTTTTTAATGTTCATTTGTAATCACTAATATGAGTCAGTGATTACTCAATTGGCCTACAGCAATTGGATCTAGGAAGTCAACTTATTTGAACATTAATATGTTAGATATATATATATATAGGTATTAAAGTTTTCTACTGATATTAAATGAATTATTTATTTTCTTCACATTCCATGATTTCATCATTGCATTGCGGTTTTAAAAAAAGAAGATTAATTTTTTCCTTTCCTTCTTTTAAATGATATTCTATTAATTCTTTTATCAACAGTAGGTACAATTTTTGAAGGACGATAGTTTAATTAATTATATTTTT
Source organism: Monocelis spectator (assembly GCA_036784945.1). Lineage (NCBI taxonomy): Eukaryota > Metazoa > Platyhelminthes > Proseriata > Monocelididae > Monocelis > Monocelis spectator. The sequence goes on along the minus strand of JAYMFX010235456.1, from coordinate 16,166 downwards.
TTTTCTAGCAGTACCTAATATTAGATGGGTAGGTTATTCACTTATATTTAAAGTCCACTGTTCACCTCTAAGGTTCACTCACTTGAATAGTCTAGCGCGCGTGTGTGTGTGTGTTTGTCGAGTTATCTCAGGATCAACGCTGAACGAGTTCTACTCAACGTCTCTATATATCTATAAAATTGTAAATAAATTTCGATAAATGAAATTGTCAAACTATGTATTGATTCGAGCTTGCGTATATAGAAGAATTAAAGGATGGTATTTCATTTTGTTGATATTCTAATTAAGAGTCACAATAACCACTCCAGACGATAAGACATTTCTTTATTTCCCTTCTAAATAAAAAATATTAGTTCTTAGTGCTGCTTAAATTGTATGCAGGGCTGAATATTCCCAGAATATTTATTTATTTAATCGCTATGCTTATTCAAACTGAAAGACACTGATCTGAAATGACCCAAAAAATTTGCTTTCTAGCTTGATGAATGTTCTAATATTCATGTTGAAAATTGATAGATATTTATAGCATTGAATCAGAGTATTGTATAAGAATTGAGAAAAATGGAAAGAATATATTCTCTCTATAAATTTAAAACGCCAGCGAGCGTTAAAAGCTCTATTATGAAAATCACAGCATAAACAGAAAATATTCTCGAATTGACAGCTAGAAAACATTTCTAACTAGGTAATGTTCTCGCTATTCAAAAATTTAGAGAGAGCTCTAACATTCGAAAACATAAATTTTCTTTATACAGCAAAATCTCTGACATAGCTATAAATAGAAAAAAAAATGAAATTTTAATTTCTGTTATTTCTTCATAAAAAAGTATTTTAAAAGTGTATTTTTAATATTTAGTCTGATACCTATATATACATTTTTTTATAATATTTTTAATTTTACAACTTTGAGCTACTTAAAAAAAATCCTCTTGACTTGGGTTTGGGTCAGTTATGTCTTCTTCCCGATGACAATGTCTGTTGGGTATTCATTGATCAGTTATACACTTTTCGATAGATTCGCCACCTTTTTAAAGATTCTTGCTTATCCTAATAGTGGATAACTTCTGGATAAGTCCTATTGAAATGTTCGATCTTCTGTAAGTTCTTTTGAATTGACTTGAGAGTCGCCTTGTCGATTATAATTGCTTGTTGTTTTTCTTGGTCTGTCTGGTCTATTCGGTGATCTATTTGGATATTGAAATCCCATAGGAGTTTCATTTTGTCATTTTCTAGAGGATCACTGGAGTATTTTTACCTTGATGTTGGTCTACCATTTGCTCTCATGATAGAATCCTAATTTTTTGCAGAGACCCCAGTGTACAATGTTAGCGATTCGATCAGGTCTTGCTTTATATTCAGTCCCCGCCAGCTTGCTACATTCACTCAGTAGATGATGGCCTACTGATTCATCTCTATCCTTGCACATTCTACACAGTGGGGAAATTTGTCGGCGGAAGATCTTCTTAGCTTTCACCGCATTTGTACTGAGTGTCTGATCTTGTGTGGCTTAGATCAGAGCTTTTATTTCCTTCTTCAGTTCTCCCCTTGAAGCCATATAGTTATTGGTCATCTGATGATGTCATCTCTCTTTCTCACTATTCCATACGGTCTTCTATGCTCATTAGTTCTCTTAATGCTTTAAATAAATTACTGATTTATCCATTGTAAAAATTATAGGATAATAACACTTAGTGAATAGGTAAATATTTCATCATTCTGTGCTTCTTATTGTGTGGTCTTTGAAGTGTATTTGGCTTTTCCCATGTTCCCATTTTCTCAGCGATAATTGAATTACTATCATAATTAATTCAGCTGACACGTCGCACAGAAGCATTTATATGTAGTTAGTGACAAATTAGCGCATCAGAAAACACAAGTTTATAACTTGACTTTAGGAAACATCTGAAATTCACGAAGGTCGTATTTCACACGTACCTATTATAATTGCTTTTCTAATTTATCGCTAACTTTTCACATCTACAGTATCTACGCACTTAGGAATATTGTCTGCTTGTAGATACATGGAAGATTCTTGCTGATATCATATTGCAATATATCATTTATGAAAGAAACAAATATTATGAAATAGTTATAGTTATCCCAATATAGAATATAGCGCATATAGTTGGCAATCAGAAGTAAATTGTTCAACACAATTCCGCTGCTTTTAATATGATAAACCGTCATATAATACATGACACATGTTGCTTGCTTGTATATTTATCTATACAGGCTAAAGAGGATAAATTCTTTTGGATACGAAAAAGAAAAAATTATAAAAATCAAATTAATACACTTTTTATAATATGTCTGTCTTAATAAACGTTTATTTTTGGATTTGGATTTCATAAGATTATGGAATGAGAATCAAAAGGAATAGAGTAATATTATCCAACACTATTCTATTCATGGTAATGAAATCAACTATCACTCTTATAATAAAAAAGAGTATATTTACACTCGAAAGAGTGTCATCTCAGACACTCTTTGAAAGAGTATATTTAGCATTATTTGATTAAACTCGACAATTGTCATGTCAAATAAATATTAATACATTATATAGGTAATAATTTACCTAACATTTTATTAAATATTTAAAACGACATTGGCCCCTCAAAAATCTCTTTTAATTTAATTTTTTTCCCTAAAATACACAAAAAATTTTAAAAAGTACCCATTATAAATACCTTTAAAAGGGTATTTAGATAAGGTATTTAAAAGTAGCCAGGCTCTCTAGAAAATACCCTTTTTGGGATGAAAAATAAAAGGTTTTTTCCAACGTATCAGCTGAAATGAGTAAAAAATTAATGAGCACGGTAAGATATTCGAATCAGCAGTGCAACTCCCCCAAACTCAATACTTAGGTATATAGAAAAATATCTGTTACATTTTGATTAAAAATTTGCATTTACACTTTCTGGGATCGAAAGGGTAAATTTAACCTTTCAAATATTTAAACCAAAAGGGTATATTTAATCTTTTATTTTACTCTTTTAAAGAGTAAATTTACTATTTGTCTTGTAATCTACCCTATGCTCCATATAGTAAATATACCCTTTTGCTTTATAAAGATTGGTAAATATACTCTTTTATGGTTCGTACGAAAGTGTAGATATATAGATCTTTACATCTAAATGATTAAATATAGATCTACTCAAGTTTGATTAAATAAAGATCATATTTAATCTTTTAAAGATTGCATCTACACTTTTTAGTGTTAATTTAATCATTTTTATTAAGAATGGGTAACGTTACCCATTCCGAGCCCATCCGAAAATCAAAGTCAATTGGTTATATAGTTCCAACAGAAAAATCAAATACTCCATAACTATACTTGTAAGTAATCCTAGACGCGAAATTCGAACTCAGCGACCTTGTTTATCCTTCCCTATAGACAGTTCTTTGTTTTAATTTTACTACTACATATTTATTTAATATTTATCTTCTTCTACCTGCGACCATTTCCCATTTCTGGGGGACAGCCGCTTGCGTCTTCACACTGAGCATCTTCCTATCAAAAATAACTCCTCCTAACCTCCTTCCACGTTGCCTTTATCCTGTCTCGTATCTCTTCCTTATACATACCTATATAATTGTTTAATAATTATCAATTTTAATTTATTCACCATTGAAGAAGTTATTTATGGAAACCGGTCTGTTAAACTTTTATTTTGTCACATTTTATTTGCAATAAATTCTTGTACGCTAGGGCGGTTTTTAATTTCAATTGTTTTACAAAATGTGTGTTGCCGTCTTCTGGAAAAGTTATTTATTTCTCTATTAGGACGTGTTGAGGAGGAGACTGTCATTATGTAAATTAAAATAACACCTCTATCATCCCAAATCTATGTATATATACTCACTCAGATTGAAGAAGATTATCATGCGATACAAAATCCTTGCAGATAGATTCAATCTCATTCTTCTGACTAATGCTTTAAGAGAATCCAACGGATACATATAAATATATCTATAGATATCTATTCATATATCTATATCAATGTCTCTCCGACTGTCTAATATATTTATAATTAAAGCGTATATTTTGTCACATTTTCTTATCTATAATTGATGCAGCAGCTAATGAGAGAGTATGCAGTAGTTGTCCTTTTCAATTAATGGGAGAACTTATCAGTCTATCTGTGTTATGAGATGCTGTTTATAACTGAATGCGCAGTGAATGCATAGTAGGATATAATATTATTTGGTGGTATTATGTGTGTGTAGGCTTTGAGTGAGTGAGTGAGTGCAGTGAGTGCTTATCATATGTATATAAGGTGGATTCATAAGCCACTTATTTTTGACTGAATGCAATTTTTGCATCGCATGCGTCCATCCATGGTCGTCCGTTCAAATGCGACCTGTGTTATAGTTATTAGTTATAGTTGCTAGCAGCACTTGATAGGAACAGATTTTAATGTCGTATTTAAAGGGGATTTTAGTGCTTTTGTATGCAACACTTACTATTTGTTTATATACTGATTGGGGGATTAATATGGAGCGTTATCAAGCTGGTGTCAGGCGCAGGGGTAAACCATATCTGTGTCGAATCTGTGTGACATGGCCAACAATTTGTGTCATCCAGTCATTCACATCAATGGTACCCTACATATTATAATATGAATGTACCATTTATCCATATTCATTCATTCATATATATATATCATGCAATTTCTATCATTTAACTCATCCCCATTTCATATTCAGGAATATCAACAATTTTCTAATATTTTTACAATCTCTATATAATGATAGGTACCAATATGGAGAATTAATTTTTTTTTAAATGAATTTTATAACTTCTATCAGTACCTATATAGAATGATTGATTTTAAGGAATGTTGAAAAATTAAATGTGTCATCAATTTTCTATACCAACCCACCAAATGATTTCAGTCAGTTAATAGAAATTGCTTATTGCAAAAGGTAATGAGAATTTTTTTAAATGAATTTTTAATAAAACTTGACGAATCTAGTTTTTGGAGATCATATTACCTACATATTATAATATAATGAAATTACAAATTGAAAATTTGCATTCAAACAGTAATTTAACATTTTTATAATTAATATATTCTGAAAGCCAATCAAATTATGGATCTCATCAACATCACACATATCTAGTTATGTAGATATGTGTAGTTTAGCCTCTAATAATGAATAAACGTTATCAGATGTTCAATTGCTAATTATGCTGTTACTAATATTGTTTTATACTTTGCTTTGTTTACAGTTAGGGTTGTATTTGGCTTATGGGCATTATATGTAGTTTATTTGCTTATAGCTATATATTTCATTGTTTTAGAGGTCATGTATTTATCTACAATCGCATACTTTTGATGATGCGAGTCATAAAAAGTCAAACAGTCAAGTTGACTTTTTATTTATTTCATTTTCTATTTGTTCATTGGATTTATCGATATTTTCAAATTCCAATATTTCAGATCTCAACAATATATTTCCCTATACAAGAATTTTCCACAAGTGTGTCTGAATATTGGAATCAATTGGGAATTGGCCACAGTAAAATCAGCGTGGTATTGTGACGATTATATTGGTAGAAATTATCGGGGGATAAATTCATGATTACATAAATTACTATCACGCGAGTCAAATATTTCCACAACTACTACCTTTACACTCGACAATCCAGACTCTACCTAGAGATATTATTCCAGATCAACCACTATATTATATACTATTACACATTTCATCAATCAGTGGAGGGGAAAAAATTATTTATTCCGTATTGCTGGGGATTTTGTTTTCGGAGTATAGTGAAATCTCAACTGCAGTATTGTAAATCTGATTGAAGTATTTATGGATGATTCTGCCCGCTGGCGGCCTGTTGCTCTACGCTATACTTCAACTGCTACATCATCATATGAGTTCTCGTTTAGTGTGACTGTGTGTATGTCCACTTTTGTCAAAACTATTTAACACACAGTTGAATTGTTGGAGAAGCTAAAGACGATTCCAGCTTGATCTCTTATAGAATCATTTTTTAAGCTGCTACTGCCTGCTATATTGTATATTATATAGGCTATACTTCGCTCATTTCTCGAGGCAGTAAATGGTATAGTTACAGTCAAGTTATTTAACATTCATCGCGATACGTCCTATAACCTATACCAGTTGGAAAAGTGCTACTTTAAAAAGAAGTTTCTCCATTTAGCTTGAGGATTGATTCTATTCAAGAAATTTTTGCTTCGTTATTCGTTTTATACTGAATTGACTATTAATAAAACATTTTAAAGCTTTAAAGTAATCAGCCTAAGAGGATATTAATTTACAAAATTGGACTACTCTACAGACCCTCAGTAAGTCAAATTTCATTAATTATGAAGTATATATATATATATGTGTGTACTCATCATGTTCAAGAGTCGAAACTCTATATAACTAAATAAAAATTAGTCCTAGAAAATGACAAAATGAAGCTCCTATGGGACTTCAGTATTCAAGCACAAATTACTGAATAGACCCAGACATTCTACTGGTAGACAAAGAAAAAAACAACAAGCGGTTATAATCGACATTGCAGTACCAGACGACTCCACAGTCAGTCAACTTAAAAGAGGACAACTAAAGTCATACCATATACTGGTCATAGTTGAGTTGGCGAACTTGGAACAACACCAACGAAAGTAAGGAAATGGATCGAAGCGCTAGAAATAGACATCATCAAGAAGGTAGCACTACTGTTGAGATGATCAAGAATCTTGAGAATCTTCTTAGTAACTTGTGAACTTGGTTTTGTTTATAAAAGGTTTAGTTGCATTCGTGTTAAATTCGTGTTGAAGGTTGTGAAGGTAGGTAATTATCGTGTTATTGTATAGATCCATTTAAGGCTATCCGTATAACGTAGGCAAAGCAGAACGTTTATTATACAAATGAGTTAGGTAATGTATTAGCCAGATATCTTGTATGGGTTTGATTGACATGTGAATGATGAAATATTCAAGAATCTTGGGCGTGCAATGTTATAATTCCAAAATTGCCACAAACTAGACTATATTCCTACCCGCATAGAATAAATATACTATGAATATTTAAATTATAATGTTTATGTGTAAAGAAAAAGTCTATTTTTAATAACCTAGATATGATATCCTGCAATACCTACATCATACATAATGTATACCTATAGATTCAAATTATTTAAATTTTTGGAACTTCGAAAGAAATTCGAAAAAGTGAGAAAATCTAATAATCTCATTGGAAACTCGTGCGAGTTTGCTTTATTTTCACTTGAATTTTGAAATCTGATAGTTAGTTTGTGCTGAGCAGGCGGAGATCGTGTTTCGTGTGTCGATTCATATTAAATATTGTGATTGGATTATGTCCACATCACCCTGAATCTGACAAAACTATAAGTAAACTTAACCATAGTAAAGAAAAAGTTTTATAGTTAAAAAAAACTGCTTGAATAAAGATATTTAGGAATCTGAAAAGATTTTTCGTTTTTGATAAAAAAAAAATTAAATCAGATCATCGCGTAAAAGCATTTTAAGAATCCTAAAATCATCGACATAACTTATCATCCAGCCTTATTCACTCATAGAAATTCTATTCGTAGACTCACATTTCCTTATTCACTCATAGAAATTCTAGTCATAGACTCACATTGCCTTATTCACTCATAGAAATTCTATTCGTAGATTGATAGACTTAAATTGCCTTATTTACTCATAGAAATTCTATTTATTGACTCAAACTGTCTTATTCACTCATAGAAATTCTATTCATAGACTCACATTGCCTTATTCACTCATAGAAATTCTAGTCATAGACTCACATTGCCTTATTCACTCAGAAATTCTATTCATAGACTCACATTTCCTTATTCACTCATAGAAATTCTATTCATAG
>JAYMFX010235234.1:0-21234 GCA_036784945.1 Monocelis spectator | reverse complement strand
GTATATCTATATAACTAATACTCATATCTGTATATCTATATAACTAATACTCATATCTGTATATCTATATAACTAATGCTCATATTATCTAATGTAATGTAATCACCTTCATAGAAAATGTGCTCTTCTCGTCTCATTCATTTGCTTAGTTATGTTACAATTCTACAATTAAAATGATTGACAATTTTGATAATTCTTATAGAGCAGATTTAGAATTTACTCTTTGAATGTCGGAGAAATTGTGTACAATACTACTTGAATCTTCCTATTCATTCAACATTTTGTAGACGATTATCAATATTTGTGTGAATACGAAACGGAGCGACAAAGATTTATTCTTCCAGTGGCAGCGACCATTGAAGGTCTTCAATGTCTCTATTCTACAGATTTCGCACCAATTGTGACTGCCAGGTCTCTTGGACTGAAAATCACCAGTTCTATACCACCATTAAAAGTAAATATTTATGCAATTACGATTCTTTTATATTTTTCCTTATGGTATTTTACTTACCATAGTCGTAAAAGCAACGTAATTTAAATTTTAATAACTGCTCTTTTGATTTATCTATCCTAATTTTTTAAACTTTAGAAATTCATTGTATCCAGCGCTTCATCTGGTCAAATAATGTGGCCCAATGTCTGAAACTTTAATTTCATCAGATTTCATGTAATCAAAGATTTTGATTACATCTAACTATAGTTGTATGAATATACGTTTCATTTTTTCTACTATTTTAACAAAATATATTTTATTGACAAAAGACAAGAAAAAAATTATTCTTATTAAACAAATCAGAAATTCATAACACGAAATTCGATGCATGAAGGGAAACCGTTATTTTTATTTCCTAAATTTCAACCTCGTGAAATGAATAATTTCATAGGTATGCATATTTATAAATTAATGCCGAATGTTAATATAAAGGACAAAGATTTTATAATAGCTCGAGTTTTGTTCTAGCATACCGGCCTTAAGCTTATAGTTTCCATTAATTTTATGAGCTATTAAAAAAGATATGGGTATGTTTATAATTAATAGCTCTGTAATTCTTTTAGATAAATAAAAATCTATTTTTAGGTCATGTACAAATTTCATTTTATTAAAGCAAACAACAATTTGATTAATCGGAAGCAAATTTTGTTGTGATTGGCTTCTGAGCTTTAAGCGGGAACACAAAATGGTATGCATAACTTATTTCGTAACATTTATTAAAAACAAATTACATTGATACCCATAATACCTTTTTTATTTAAAGTTATTGTTCTTAGAATACATTCCCTTATCTGGAATTATTCTTATAATAAAAAAATATTTCTCTGCCGCATATTTCTTCATCTTCATAATCTTTATTTCCTTTTATTGCGTGTTACTTGGAATACTTCAACTTCTGCCAGCTGGAAGCAATTTCAGCTATTTCATTTTCTCCATTTTTGTGTAAAACACTTATATATTCTTTTGTTGGTGATGAATTTCTTATCCTAAAAATGGTTAAGCGAATTAAATAAAATAATTTTGTTTTGTAGATCTCAAGTTTCGTTCCGTAGAATTACCTGTATTTGCTTAATATTAAAACCTTGAAAGAAGATGTCAGAAAAAGACAGAATCAATGTTTTTCCATCTAGAATGTAAAGTGATATGTATATTTTAATTTCTTACTATGTACATCCCCCTTTAAAAAAGTTGTGCACGACACTGTCTTATTTTTATTAGGAAATAATTATTATTAAAATCTTACAAAATCATTTTATGCTATTATTTCTAAAATTGTGGTATAAATATAAATGACTAAAGTTTTCATATACACTTTTCTAAATTGCTCAAAAAGTAATATCAGAAAAAAACAGTATTATTATCCCTTAAAAATTTAAGAAGGGCTTCATTTATTTAGAGCCCGGCTCCCTTACATACCTCCATATGTATGCAAAAGATCTATCTATGGTGGTACAATGTCTGCAACCCTTTTTATTTATTCATTAATATTGCATAAAAAACATAAATTAAAAACATTGTATTCTGATAAATAAGTTGATTTTAGTGGTTACAATGGTTGATAGGTATATTCATCTCTGAAATAATCTTTGATCTATATGTTATTAAGAATCTGATAGTCTGCTATTGCAAAAAGAATTTCATAATACATATTTTAACATGGATAATCTTTAAAATCCTCTAAAAATCATCACATCTTTTGTAAGTTTGATGTGATGTATTGTATTGTATATTTAGCAATGAAAGTTTGTGGTGATCACTTGCTACATATCAGGTTTTACTTATAGCATTCACATCTAAAATATATATTCTTACATAAGTAAAAGCTAGGAACACTATGAGTATTGTAATATGTTATTCATATGAATTATCTGTTAAAGCAATTAGGTAACTGCAGAAAAATGAACATCATGAAAATGATACACTCATTCCATTTTGAATGAGGATAAACTCATAAACTTGTATTTATTCTATAAATGTCCATCATAATCTATTTTCTAATCCCCTAATGGGATTTTACCATACAGATTTTACAAACTACAGAATAATATGTGTCACTGTATTCACATGGTCTGTTCATTTCCAGGTGTAGTACTCCCAACTTATGTAAATATGCATATATTAATTGATCATGCTGGACTTTAATCAAACAAATTAATTGTCTTTTTAAGCAGACACTTAATTGATATCTTATGGATTGTTTTAGGGCTCAAACAATTATGAAAACTCGATTGAAAGGTGCTCAAAAAGGTCACAGTCTTTTGAAAAAAAAAGCTGATGCTTTGACTTTAAAATTTCGACAAATTTTAAAGAAGATTATTGATGTGAGCATTTATACATAATTTAATGCGATTCATTTCAGTTTTTCCATACTAAATTTTATGTCCTTTCTGTTTCTATTGCATATTTAGGCTAAACAACTGATGGGTGAAGTAATGAAGGAAGCCTCATTCTCTTTAGCTACTGTTAAATTCTCTGCTGTTGATATTAATCACACAGTTCTACAAAGCATTACCAAAGCTCAATTGAAAGTGAGATCTGGCAAGGAAAATGTTGCTGGTATGTTTTCTATGAGTTGTTTTTCTTGATTGTGGTACTTAATTTCATTTATCCTATTGTCTATTTCATAATTTTCTATTTGTAGGTGTGACTTTGCCCATATTTGATCCAATAATTGAAGGATCTGATTGTAAGTTACTGGCAAGATATTTAGTATTTCTATTCATAAATAAGATATGGATTAGTCATTTTAAACTATAAAATTTTATAGTCTATAAAACATAATCTACTTTAGATTTCTATTTAAGTACCTACTTATCTTATTAAGTGATAAATTGTATTAAATTTCCTATTCAGCTTATGAATTGACTGGTCTTTCCCGTGGTGGTCAGCAGATTGACAGGTTAAAGAAGAATTATGTGAAGGCTGTAGAATTACTGGTGAACTTGGCATCTTTACAGACTTCCTTTATTACCTTGGATGAAGTTATAAAGATCACTAATCGAAGAGTAAATGCTATAGAGCATGGTAAACTGTTTTTATTATTTTTTTCGATAAATGTCACTCATGAATGTATTCATATTGATTATCTATCCATTCTGTTTATTTGTTATTTTAGTGATCATTCCGCGTATTGAGAGAACTCTCGCCTATATTGTGCAAGAATTGGACGAACGAGAAAGAGAAGAATTTTTCAGGTCAGTTTGATTCACTACCCACAGAGCAGTAATTGTATTCAAACTATTTCGAAGATACAGTAAGTTCTATTTATAGCAGCAGCTACAGTATGACAGTGCAGATTTGCAACATTCAGAGGGTAAAACTGTGAGTTCATATTTGTGACGACTGCGCTTTCAATTACTAAATATTTATCTGCTCCGTAAATTTAATTAATTATTAAACATCGTAGACGATTTTTAATCTAAAAATATAAATAACAAAATATAATTTGTTTTTCAGATTAAAAAAGATACAAGAAAAGAAGAAGAAAATGAAAGCACAGAAAGAGAAAGAATTGAAGGAAATGGGCTTTGATGAAAATGGAGGAGTGAGCAATATTCTGGATCACGAGGAGGATGAAATGCTTTTTTAATTAAAGGATATCGAGTCTTGATTAGATAGGTGTTGCTGTTCATAACTGCGGTATAATACATTATCCGTGTATATTCATACTAAATTTATTAATTCTAAGTATTTATACCAGCCCAACGTTAATGAAAATATTTTGATCGTGAATTGTTTTTAAATTATGCAGCAGGAGTTTTTTTTAAATATATGTATAGATACATATATTTATTTATATTCCTCATTTCCTGTTCATCTAACAATTGGGAGTGTATCAAATCATTCTTTTCCTTGGATTCTGGAGTCTCCCTCTTCTGTGATTTCTATTGGATTTAACACTATACTATATATGACCACTTGATGCATAATATTACTGTATTCCACTGAGAATCTGTAGCAGTAGCCTGTTAATAAATAATATTATTATTCAATCAACTTTTTTATTTACCATGCATCTAAGAATGTTATTATTCAAATAGACTAAAATAATTACAGATAATGCTCATTTCAATTTATATCCGTTATTCAATTCAATTATTTTATGGGTCCTTCCAGAATGAGAGATTTCCTTGTTTCTACTCATTTTAAAAAGATAGGACATCAACATATAATTTTAGTGAGTTGCGTATCTGTTGCTGAAATTAATAGTGAAATCTGATTGTAAATATAATATTCTAAAGAGTACATACACCTAGTAAGAACTGATATCCTGGTTATTATTATCACATAGTAAACGAAATAAAACAATTATAGCTCGTTATTTTTAGTGACGTAAAAATGAGATATGGAATCAGGGTGTTAGAATTAAATATTTTTTAATTGGTACCTATTTAGGATATTCGTAGAGTATATGATTACTACTTAAAGTAATATTTCATCATAATAGAATTAATGCGCATATACGGAAATTTGTGAACAATTTAGGTATTTTTCAGAAGTTATTGAAAATTTGTAGGAAATATTTTCGTTTTATCAATTTGATCCATGTTTTAATAAAATGGAATATCTTGGTATTTTATAATAATTGACATACAATTTGTTAGCTAGAAAATATGTACCTACATATCTGAGACATAATTTTGCTTTCAAATGTGGTATATTTATTCTATATGATACAGGTAAATAATTTTTAACATAATGTGGCATACATATAGATAAAGTTAATAGATTTGTATATATGATTAATAAAGAAATCGATATTTAAAGGTTATATTTACACAATGCTTTACCATTAATTGATCCTACACTATAGCCTTTTTATCTGTGATCTCTAATAATGTCATAGATTTCTCTAAATTAAGAATCTTTCGACTGTTCTAACCACTCCAGCGATTTAAAATAGGGAGGCAGCGGTTTGTCCAACCTAGCGATTATTTTGTAGATCGGCTTTTTCCATGACTGTTCGTGGTCTCTGCTGTTGTAGAGGGCTTTGAAGAACTCCTTTAATGTTATTTCGACCACAGTGAGAAAGTGTTCTGGAACCTATAAAAGAACCCAAATAATAAATATCTGCTTTTTTCCTGTAATATAGGTATATATAATATCAAATCTACAGTCCACAAATTATAACAATTAATAGTATCGTATAACGTTTTTTTATTTACTGATTCCTCTTACATTTATGTATAGTCTAGATTTTTATTCTGACTTATTCAATAATAAACGCTTATTATTATTATTATTTATTTATAAAGTGACAATTGTACGTAGAATATTTACAAATAAAAACAATGGCCCATATATTTACACTTAGTCTGAACTATAAACTATTATGTAAAGTTACCCATATCATGAATGTGGCCCAAATTATGTAAAGTGACCCATATCATGAAAGGGCTCAAATTATGTACATAGATTATGTAAAGTGACCCATATCATGAATGTGACTCAAATTATGTAAAGTGACCCATAGTTACCTCTATTTGGTTGTTTCTATTATAGTGCATGTTGAGGATGCGATAGATGTCTGATTCAGTGGTCAACTTGATTGATTCACAATCTTGAATCCCCTCATTGATTGAGTTTCTTGCATATTTCTCCATTTGAATGTAGTAGAACTCCCTAAAATAAGAACATAACATGACAGATTTAGCCTATTTAAGAGTCACCTAACTGCTTACTCATAGAGAATAAGAAATTGTTTCTCCCCTCTTAATTGATATTGGAACTCACCTGAAATTACTGAACCATTTCACTAATTGGGCAGTGTTGTTCTTGTTGAATTTGATGTCGGAGAAATAAGTCTTCAGGAGGGGTGAGCTAGGATACCGCGTATAGAAAAACATTAATTTTGCTTTGCGGAGATGAACTGGAGTCAAAGTCAGTGACTGAAATAATTTACAGAAGTATTTTAAAATTTTGTTTAATAATAAAGTATTTAGAAGACAGTCCCAAAAACAAATAAATGTTGACGAAAGACGTCTTTTCCGTAATTTAAGTAAATGGAAATTGAACATTTGCTGCCAGCAGGAAAGATGATTTCGCTGAAATAATAGTGGTCATTGTTTGATTAAGACAGATTGTCTTGTTTGCTCTTCATTAGTTACATACAGTCCTGTGATTCACACACCTTCTTCAAGTTTATCTTTCAAGAAAGTTGATCTCTTAGAGGAAGCTTACAAATGGACTATCCGTTCAACTGAATTTCAGTGAGAAATGCAAACTCTTGTTATTTGTGCTATTTATTTTATTCCATAAACATATCTTCTATAAATGCATGCAGTTAGTTATAGCAGACTTTTAAATATTTGAAAGTTGTAGGTATTTTGAAATGATTAATTACTATAAAATAGTTAAGCTATTCCTGTATCCTCAACCTTTAAAAAAATATCTGATATTTTATGAACAAATTCCTCAGATCAGACAGGAAAATCGAAAAATCAACAAAGAAGTTCAGACATAAAAATCCTGTTATGGTAAAAATATTGTCTAAAATTTTAAAAACCATAGAAATCCTATTGAACTCTATCGCGTCATAAAATGTTGCAATGAACTGCACCAAAAAAAAGTTTCTCTCAGCATCGGGTAAATTATTATGATAACTTTCTGTAGGCGTTTGCAGTTTATTGAGCGGATTTATTATGTTACGGTCTCTAAGGTTACGGTCATAGAGATTTGAGAATTTATTTTATAAAGAATATATAGAGATGATGAAAAGAAAGTCAGATCTCTATGGCTACAGTAATTAAAGGGTTAAAAATAATCTTATTGAAATCTCATTGGTTTGTCTCTCATTGCTCACCATTGGTTAAAACATGTGCTCACAAAATTTGATATATATTATTGATTTCTTTGATGCATTATCAGTATGCAACTTATTTAACTCTGGAGAATGCAAAGTATAAACTCTTTTCAAAAGAGTTTCTTTCTTATTAATAATGTCCGTAAGTTTTCATTAAATTAGAATTTGGAATAAGAGAAAGTTAAGAAATCTGATTGTCACCATGGAAATCAGCATAATCACAACCACACGAGTTCTGTGTGGAACTTTATTTAAAGATAATTTCCGCTTTTGACTTAATTTCAAGGAACTTAAAGAAAGTTTTTGAGAAATAAATTGACAAATTCTTTAATTCGCATAGTGAAAGACACCCGGAGCAGTATTTTCATTTCATTTCCGTCTAAAATTTTAAACCGGAATTCGCATGGAAAATTTAAGAAATTTGATCATTTATAGTAGAATTTGATAGACGCTTGCTTGGATGATTATAATACCTACCACCAAATCACATTTCCATACTGAGAAAAATACTTTTATTGAGGTGACAGAGAAAATATTTTAATTTCGTCATTATAATTCAACACAAATTGGCACTATGTATTAAGATTTGACATTAATCTAATGACAACTAAATTACGACATTATTTATGCATATTTATGCCGGGTGCATGAATCTAATAATTAATGGATTATTTCCGTAAGATTTATAACCTTCAAGGCTTTGTTCCTCTTCACTATCCTCTCCATAGTATCATCAATCTATATATTTAGTAGCTATGTATTCGCTGTGATAGTAGAGTTCTATCTACAGGTAGAGAGATCACTCATTATAGCTCAATATAATAGCGCTGCAACTTGTATTGTTGTAGGCAGACTATTAATAGAATGACTCTCCATACTTTTGTGCCTACCACGGGAATGAAACTTAGAAAGTAAAATTACAATAAACTATTGATATATTTCTATAGAACTCTATATTCAGTATATAGATATTAAGATAAAATAGTGCTAAGAAATATCTCTACCTCAATAGACAAGCTGACTACGGGTGATTGATTTATTAGCTCATAAATTACCTGATTTACATCAGAAAGAGAAGTGTGATCCCGAGCATTACATCTGAACTCCGAATCCTCCACTTCACAGGGAGGAGTCGTCTCAGAAAGAGAAGTATTACAAGGACTTTGAATCGTTAGGAATTCATCCGATAATCTGCGATAGCTCGTCATATCAAAACTATGATGATAGTCAAAAATATTTTTCTGACAGCTCTGATCCAAATGTGATCGTTTATTGGATTCTTCAATGATATCTTGACCAACGGGTTTAGATGAACTACGGGCATTGGAGACTCGAGTATCTGTCACTTTGGTTCTTTTTCTACGACTTGTGGCAGTCAGATTTGGTAAAATATCATTTTGTTTCGGTAATTTTGCCCCAGAAAATAAATCAATTTTATTCATGAAGGTATTTCCATGTGTGAGAATACTCTGTGTTTGTGAGATTGGTGCCTGCTGAATTATTGACGGATTCCATTCTGGGAAATAGGGTCTGGACCAGCTGGAGCTACTCATCTCTCGTGGCGAAAAATGATTCGAATAATTTGTGTGATTCAAAGAATTGAAAATCATGAATGGGTAGCCATGAGCAGATAAAGACGTTTGCGGTGGAAAATTTCTTTGAAACATTTCATTGTGGTTGAATACGTCTGCCCTATCCTTAACATAATCTTTATTGACATGGAGAGTACTGGATGGAGGTTGTTCTCCAGCATCGGGAAGTAAATTGAGAATGTCCGCTCTTTTCATTTCATTTGCATCTCTTGTAGTGGAAAGTTGTGCGAAATCCATCTCTCGATAATCTTCCAGATTGTCTCTGATCTTGGAAATTATCTGGTGAAGAGTATCGTTCATAACAGAAGCCAAATTGTGTCTTAATGTATCCGTCAAATTGGTAAAATCTGAGTCGGAAAATATTTTCGGATAATTGTTTAGGAAATTCTCTCTGCTATTTCTCTCCGATAGCGTATTCAAGTCGTGGTGGAGGTTCCTCACTTTGCTGTTTGATTCACGGTTTTCATATTCAGATGTATGAATGTGAACATGATTCTCCCGTCTACTCCGCTTAGGAGAGTTGTCCGCGTCTAGTGCGTCTTCCTTCATAGTCAAATTCAAACCGGTTTCTGGAATCTCTTCAGTGCACATTGATTTTCTTTTCATTTCAAATTGTATGAAATTTGAACTGCCCATTTCCGTGGTCAAAGTTTCCGTAGAAATTCTCGGAGGAATGCCCTCTGGTTCATTTATTATTCTCCGCATGAGATAATTCGTCGAGAGGTTTTCGTTTGTCATTTTTCAAATTTTGTTCCGCTTGTGATTGACTAAAATTAAGGGAAATATAAAATGTAATTGAACTGACCTTGAACATATAATTTAAGATTTGTGGTATAACGCAGTTAAATTATATGTAGTTATGAAACAATGAAAGGTTCGTAGTGGTAACTGCATCATCAGTAGTATATAATGTCAATGTGTTTCTGATGCATTATAGGGAAAACCTTAGCCGAGTCATAACTTACCAAATGACTGATTTCTTAAAATCACTTCATTCCACAAAGAAACTCTAAAATCTGAAAAATTTCAAGATGCCTTCTATAATTCTTAACGGGCTATTATCTAAAGTAAATAATGCTTCCAACATCCGATACTATTTAAACATCTTGGAAGAAAGTTTGAATTCATGTAGTTATGCAAATGACCTACCTATGGCAGTTAATTGCCCCTGCCTCAGTAAACTATAGAGAGGATGACGATATACTATACTTAATAATGTTCCTATCTGTGAGTGTGAATGATACTATCCCATATCTATGTCACCCCTTCTCACTATCCTTCAGACGAGAAACTTTTCTTATCTTTCATTGTGAGTGACAGATTGATTTCTAGTCCTACAATTCATTGTAATCTGCACAAATCAGTTTGTCTTCAGAAATCCAATGATCCTCATCATAAAATGAATTGCGATAATGCCCCACAACTTCATGAAAGAGGGAAGAATTCTTATGACTGACAAACACCATTCGGACTATTTCTTCACATAATGCCTTCATTATAATTACAACTACCAACACGCACAAATAGACTCTTACAAAATTTTATCAACTAGATGTAACTTAAACAATACAAAAAGTTTTTCAAAAACAAAACTATAAAATTTTCATATTTCCATTTGATTTAAATACAAACATTATAATGCTTTACAAATATTCTGTTTGTACGAAAATTTACTTAATTTTAATGACGAATATATTTTTGTTTTAATGTGCTAATGAAATCATTTATTTTATATTACGCTCAAATGTTACTCGGTTTTGAAGTTACCTTTGTAACGTTTCAGCAAAGATATTAGATTAAGGGCTAATCTATTATCTTTGGTTTCAGGTGTTAAAAAGGCTAGAATTAAATTCTATCTTTTGTTTCTTCTCAATTTCAATTTTATTCGAAGTTTTAATCGAAGTTGGATTCTTTCTCTATAAGATGAATAATTTAATTATGGGAGTATTCAGCTGATGTGGCTGCAATTCCCACTTTCCTGTCATAAATATCCCCTAAATACGTAATAATCTGTAATAACAGTCTTAATTTCATGCTGCAGTCTTATAAGCTCTCAGTGTAAATTTCTTCGCTGTTAAGTTTTAAAATAATTAACTGGATTGTTGAGCCACTTGGGGAAATCATGAAATGATGAGGTCGACTCTGCTAACTGTTGACACAATAATTGTCGTCAGTTAGAGAATGCAGCCCCGCACAGAGAGGGCAATTTCTTTAATTCACTTCTTGTTTGTAGCTGCTGTTTCTTAATTGTTCTGAATTATGAATAAGCTCACTCCCAGTCAGGAAGATGAGACCTTCAATTAGAGGCCTGCTTGTTTAACTCTAATTTTATTAATTGTCAAAAGACATCAATTTCTGTCCACTAGAGGAAATACACTTGGGAATTAAAATTGTTTTTCTATGATTGAAAACTTTTTGTCTTATTCTCATTTGTAGAGAGAATAAGAGTTAAGTCATCATTCACTGTGAAAATACGAAACTGGCCTGTTTATTATTGGTAACTAAACTAAACATTTTCACTGGAATCTCTCCTACAGAAACAAGGTTTTCTAACATGAAGTTTTTTTGAATATTGTAATACTTGACCGATTGAAGAGTTATTCTAACAAAAATACAGTTTTCCTTATTCTATTCTATACTCTGCATCTATTGGTTGGGTCTGTATAGTAGCACTGAGGCTCAATTCTTAGTTTTTCCATCTAAATCTTAAATAGAAGATCTAAGTACCTACAATATGAAATGATCAAAATGATTACGGACAAAAAATCGCAAAAACCTGTCACTCTGAAATGTATAAACATTTGTAAAATTCGGAGGCTTTATACTCGATTATAAAGAAAGTCCAATGAAAAAGAACAAAATTGTAGAATTAGAGAGATTTTCTTTAAGGGATAGGTACATTTATTTAAAAAAAAAAAAAATTACGACGTTTCGCTCACAGAGCTTCTTCAGGTATAAAAAAGGGAAGAAGAAGAAGGAAGAAGCTCTGTGAGTGAAACGTCGTAATTTTTTCTGTTTTTTTAAAATAAACTATCCTTGAAGAAAATTTCTCTCTTCAAAGAATTCAAAAAGAACAAAATTTTTCAAAATTTGTTTAAAAAACTGTGAAATACTTCAAATTATTTTGTTAAAAAATTAACACAACAGTATGCATAACAATTATTAATTTAGTTCCGACTTACCTCAATACAGATAAAATAGACTAGACTGCTTCTGTTTTAATATAATAATGAATATTTTTTATTTCATCCGCGAATAAATACAGAAAGCGTTTTGATTCTCGTTGGTCGATTGGGAAATTTTCTACTAAATTTAATTGGCTATAGGTAATTTCCTATCATTTCAAATACAAACTTATACAAACTTACAAACTCCTTACGATTCCTGATTACAATATGATTATTAATGATTTCTGAGTAGTGTCTGGTACAATTATTAATAATTTCAAATCAATTCAAAACACTAAATAAAACACTAACACTTAACTACGACATCATCAAGCCGTAAATTCAAATACTCTTATATTAAAAATGAATTATTGCTATTAAGATTAATTGATTGATTTATCGGAGACGAATATAGGATTTAGACCATCAAAATCAAATCAAAAAACGTCTGATATCTGTGTGCTGGCTCTCAGATTTTCTATAATAAAGGCATCAAGGCAGGACGTATGAATATGCCCCTTTATTTCCTCTGATCTCTCTGACTATACAGGGTGTTCGGGCAAAGCCCGCTGATTTTTAAACTGCAGACTGCTAATTGACCGTTAAAGTAACCCTCGAATTCTATGGAATTTGGTTTGTTAATCCGCCCTTAGATACATCATATCATTGCAGAGATAGGGCTGTATCGAAGGGCGGATTAAATTTCCATAGAATTCGAGGGTCACTTTAACGGTCAATTGTGTCAAATTAATATCTATTGCTGACCCTATAGTTTCATATAGTTTCAATATCAATGACCCTATAGCTGACCCCAAAAATCGGCGGGCTTTGCCCGAACACCCTGTACATAGTACCTATAAACTCTGAACTCTATAGGAAATGTTCTCGCGATGAGATGAGTACATGGATGGGAATTTTAAAACCAATTTTAATGGGAAATACCTATTATAATATCTATAATCGAAACGCGATAACTCTGTAGAACAAAATCTAGAAAACGGATCAACATCTAATCAAATCTAATCAAATCAGAATTATATAAGACATATATTTTCTCTAATTTTATTGTGATTCAATCGGGATTTTCATTCTATGAATAAAAGAGCAGTCCTCTATATTTCAGGAAGATTTTGAGTCATTTGAATGTAGGTATATCTCCTTGAAATCAGTTTTAAACGTCTCATCCGAGCATTCCTGAATTTTGTAAAATGAACACATCCACTAAACTACTCGCTTACAAAATATTCATTAGAAATTTAATTTATCAATTAAAACTCTTTATATTTCGTATAGCATCTTATTTAAACAATATAATTGTCAGTTAACCTGTCAAGTCGATGTTCAGATTACTGACTAATGTTAATATGTATTTAAGTTTTTCTGTGCTACTAATTTTTCCCAAATCCCAGCTCATAATTAAGGACATACACATACCAGCTATAAATAACTTAAGACAGTCTAATGTACAGAGTGTGGTTCTAAACTAAAGTTTTAACAAAGCCTCGGAGCCTGAAGAGAGCGATGTTTGCGAGATAATCGCAACAATAGAGTCAACAACATTTCAATTCAAATGTCTGTTCGGTTTGGGAGAATGTCTTCTTTGTGTAAGTTACACTTTCTTCCACCGGATATATCAGATGATTTAAATAGGAAGCGGCTGTGATTCAAAAATTTCGACAATGAAGCCTTCCACTATTTGCCCTTCAATCAGCCTGTCGCGTCGCGGAAAGAAGAAGAAATTTGAGGTTGGCTTATTTGTCAATAGTATTAAAAGTTAGATTTCTTTAGTCAAAATTTGTAAACGGAGATTTTAAATCTCTTTCATTATGAGAGAAAGTTTTTAATCTTTTAAAAATTAATAACACAGTCAATGTCTATAGTTTTAAATAGATCATTGTAAAGAGATAAATGACTATATTGGATCTTTTGAGAGAATTTTGATACAAAGTATGAACAAAGGAGCCATTTGTCCAATAAACATTCCGAGTTTGAGCCAACGATTCATGAACGCTTTTCAGATCAGATCCTCCAAAAGACCTCCGCACAGGTAGGATACTGCTGCTAGGACGAAAGATCTTCGAGGCATCTCCGTTTTGCGGACAAGTTCTGTTCAGGCATTACGAGTGGCCGAATGTTTGCTTCTTCCATTTATCATTACTTCTTTATTAATACTGTTTTTGATAGTATTATTGTTTCTTGGAATGTTGTTCATGAAAACCATTTGAGTAGATTATTTTTGCAAAATCAAATAGTAGTCAAGAAAGATAGTTTTGATAATACATTCAATATTATTGTCAAGACAATCATAATCAGACAAAATAATGAGATTATAAGACTATAAGAGCATCTAGAGTACTACTATACCTGGACTTGTATGCAAACTGATTCTGTCATTTCTCGCTTTCATGAGACCATCAATTCTTTTTAAGGCGATTTCGTCCAGTACACGTGCTTGTATAGGAGTTACAGCAATTGGTCGATAGAGCTTTAAATCTTTGAAGGTGGCAGTCTTAGATATTATGGTACATTGAATTTTCCCAAAAGAGTTCAACCTCTAAAATACAGAAAAACGCATATCGCTGGTTTTGACCTACCAACGCGTACAATTTCCTATCTCCGCCATTATAAAAACCATCAATTACAAATTGACGTCACTCCTGAACGCCTAGTCTGATTTTAATACTTTTTATATCTTTAGAAAGTGCTCTTTTGATATTTTCTTACAGGGAAAGAATTATTATATGTTTCATTCTATGTTCATCATAGGCAGTAAAAACTCTGTTAACTGATTCTAGAGGTGTGGAGCACCCATGCTTCGCCATATCTTCTCAGAGATCAGTGTCGTACTTTCTCCAGTATCCACTTCCATCTCGACGAGTTTTCCATTTAGCAGCATCTTGAGTCTTGAGCTAACCATGTTATTTGAGTTTCCTTCCACGTGCATCATTGTTTTGTTCGTAGAATGAATTGGCTTCGATCTGCATGCCGATTTAAAGTGGTTGAGTTTCCCACAATTATTGCATTTCTTGCCATATACAAGGTATTCTTTAGCACCAGGACATTCGCGTCTTCCAAAGTTCCTGCAATTTCTGGATGATTGTCTTGCCTTCTTTATCTGTGTCCGGTTGTGATGAATATCGTTTTTCACCTCAAGGTCAGTGCGTGCCATTTCCACTGCTTCAAACATTGAGAGAGCGTCTTGTACTGTCTTCAAATTCAGAGGGTGTATTTGAAGTAGACGCTTCCTTGCTTCCATTGAGAGACAACCAAGTACCAATCTATCTCTAAGCATTGAATTTAGCGAAGCACCAAAGTTGCAATGCTGAGTCAATCAGAGGAGAAACGAGAAAAGAAAACTGATGATTTTTCATTTAGAAGCTGAATGGCTGAACTCGTTCAGCAATTTCCAATCGCTGATTTTCAAAATGGCGATAATTGTTCTCTTGATTGTAGCATATGTGACTTCCTCTGATTGGAGATTCAATGGAGATAGAAGGTCAGAAACTAAACTGGAAGCTTGGGAGCCAGCCATTGCTAAGAAATATGTCTTCTTCGGCATTACCTTTCGGTGGAAGCTGAGTGTATGTTGAGTGACGCTTCTGCACGCATGAACCATTTTTCACAATCATCAAAATCGAATTCTGCAATAGCTTGTGACGCCATGTTATGATTTGGGCTATTGGCCGGAGTGAGAAGTGGCTCAAGAGCCAGAGTAACAATTAGTTTATCTCAGTAATGAGGCAAGCGCCCTTATTTATAGTTTAAATGTCAAGGTAAGATACAGAGGAGATATTATAAGTAAGAATAAACAAGCATTCAAATATTCAAGTTCATGTCATTACTCTATGAAACTTTCATGAATATTCAGGAATGACGTTATTTCTTAGAGATTCTTTGTCAACAATTTTTTCAAACTTGTGTGGTTTGCAGATTAAGGCATGTTTTCTGTGCCAGAGTATGGTTTTAGTCATATTGATAATTCTTCTGGTAAAACTGAAAGTTTTTAGTTAATTACTATGTGAGTTAATAATATTTTAACTATAGTTAAATATTTTTATTAATTTGCAAATTTCCAGTCTGATTTAATTGAAATTCAATAATAATTGGGTTTAATTGGAAGTAATGTCTAAACGAGGTCTGGATTCAATACACCCCTAGACATTTAAGCACGCGAAATGATTATTATCATGTTGATATATCAACTTTTCAGAGGGAAAATTAACAAACTGTGCGAGAGAGTGGAGTAAGGAGATAAGCTTTTAAATTCTATTCCTAAGAATCCTAATATTTTAAACCAATGAATTAAATAATGAAACAAATACTATCACTACTTTCAGTAGCATGATTTACAAATAATTTTATAATTATCGCCATATCGATAAAATGGGCGAAAGGGTCAAATCATAGACGTTAATGTATTCCTGTAATTTGAAATAATTTGAATCATATAGACAACCATGACTTTTGATAGACTTTCTACTCTACTAAGGGAATTAGTTATTCTTTAATTTACATAGTATATTATAGTGAAAGTTTCAAGCATATTTGAAACAGAGATTGTTAGATAGAAAGTTTCGAGGATCAAGAACAATTTGATTATCATAATTTTTATAATGCTGATAATAGGAAATATTCTGTAGTTTCCTATACCAAATAAGTGGTCTATAAGGAACAAACAAACATCTTCAGTGGTTCATTGAGAATTTATTCAAAACTCAATTTTTATATTTCGTAACAATGAAATTTTGTTCAAAATCAGAAGAGTATCAAGAGAATGCAACCCCTATTTCTTGTCGATTTTCCACCAGACACAAAGATGTCATTGTTGATATTCAATCAGTCTTATCTTTAACACAAGTTCTTCCATGCATAAGTTCAACAGTTCGTCTTTAATAAACATTGTTAAAATAAGTGGACACTCCCCAATTTTAGTGTTATTGCATATATTTAAGGGTATCTTTTTTATCACCATAGCTTCGACGCAGTGGTTTAATATTGAATGTGATAATTTAGTTTTCAAATTTTCATTCATCAAATGACTAATGGTATCTACTTTATGTGTAAAGGTTTTAAAATCATTGTCTAACAAATTCTTTGTAGGAGGAGACTCAAATAGTAAATTATTTGGAAGGATTTTTATTTCATCGCTGGATCCTTTATCTTTTGATTGAAAGCAGAGTCCATAATTATTATACTTCAATACGACACAGAGTTTATCTTTATTTCTGATGCTGATATTTCTGGAATGAAACATTCGCTTTAACATTTTATTATTGTATTCCTTTGTGATGCACCTACTGCTGGTATCCTCAGATTCAAAAGCGTCCCCATAATCTGTTAATTTCATGTGCATCCAGGCTATATTTGAGTTATGCGGATTATCACGATAACTTTCTTCCATGTATTTCTTATATTGTTGTATAATTTCTGGGGATGTATTTAGAGCTTTCAACTTTCTGATTCCTCTCAATATTTTTTGATGAAAATATTTTTTCGGTAGATTTTCCTCATAGCTTGTGGAGATCGAACTTGATTCCAGATTATCTGAATATCTGCTACTTTTATCCTGACTTTTATGTGACTTGTCTCTTAATTTAACTGAAACATTTCCTGCAATAGATAGGAAATCTTGTTGTCGATCATCCTGAACATGTAGAGCATCCTGTGTCGGTTCTTCGCTTTTTGTATCAAAAGAAATTGATATTTTGCTATCAATTATATTGTTATGTTTTTTATATTTAGTATGTCTATAAGCACTATTATTATGCGTTTCTTCATTCCCATTTAAAAATTCGTTATGCTCAATTTTGTCAAAGTCTAATATCAAATGTTTGAGACATTTTGTTTGTCGGACTGGTGTAGATTCTTTTCCCTTTATATGAAGTCTAGATAGACAATCTTCATCATCATTCATCTTCATCTTTTCAAAAACAAATAGACTTTAAGAAAATAAAACTGTTTCTTCATATAGCAAATAATTATTGATGAATATTTAACTTCCAATCAAACAGTGTACATGTGTATATCCATGTTTTGTTATATCAAGGCAGGAACACTAAATGATTCCCAGATCTCAACAATTGATAGAAATCATATCAATCAAAACTGCTTTTCTTTATACATTATTGATTGACTGCATTATTAAATCAAGTTTTAGCATATTTAATAGCAAGAACAGTTTGATTGTCAGAATGATAAAGATATAACAAAACTGCTGTGCTATAGAAAAACAATGGATATTATGAAGTTACTGCTCTATCTACTGCATGGTTTTGAGTTGAAAACAACTGGGCATATTAAATTTCTATAGAATACGCTTGCAAATCCTAAGGAAATAAACACACCCTTAACAACCCTACAATTACCGATATGGGGAGTTTCCAAGGGTGTTCTAAACAAAGTCTATGGGAGTTTTCATGCGTATTGGAGGGTCACCCTCCAATTCTATGGAAATTTAATTCGCCCTTCGATACGGCCCTATCTCTGCAATGATATGATGTATCTAAGGGCGGATTAACAAACAAAATTCTATAGAATTCGAGGGTTACTTTAACGGTCAATGGGACTGTTAAGCGACCCTCTAATTCTATGGAAATAGACTTCCTATTAGATATGAAGAGATACAAAGATTAATATGTAGTCAGGGTATGTAGTACCCAAGGGAAGTCTAAATTCCCACTTAAGAGTCCTATTTCAGAATAACAGTGTAATAGATATCGAAAACAAAATAGGAGTGAATTACAATTTTTCTTAAATTTTAAAGGGCGTTTAGATTGTAGCGCGCATGAATTCACCTCTGTTGTTGTCTCAATTTTGAATTTTGACTTCTGACTAATTATTGATGTTTAGTGTGGCAAAAAGTTATCTTTTCCATATTAGGGTTATCCTACATCTAATCATAAGCCTGAGCATATAATCGCATTTCATAGAGGTTATTATAATGTTTTATTTCCATAACTTCTTTTCCAACTTGCGTTGAGCAACTTAACAAGTTATAGGCAGACAAAGTCTTTTTCGTCATCCTCGTCATCCAAAGACTTATTTCAGAACCAATGATGCCTTTTGAACCGGAATCCGGTTGGATAGGAAAGTCTCATTCTTAGAAGATCCCTCTTAAAAGTATATCGATTTTCCCTAAGCATTTTACAGAGATGCATGGAAAATTATTCCATTTAACCAATTGTATTCCTACACATACCTAATCAATCTCTGGAGTTACTAAAGTTGATGGACAGATTCTTGTGTCTTGATTGGGAATAGATTATTATTCATTCAAGTTATAATGAATATTCCTGTTAATCTGTAGCGAATTGATTTTGTATACCTACTTTGTAGCGGGTTTGTTTGTATACTCTGGGCATTCTTTCTTAACTACAATTTTAGTCGACTCTACATGTTGTCTCACAAAATAGTAAGGCCAACTTCATTAAAATTAACACAGATTTTGCAAGAAAATCACCTCTCTGGCCAAGCTGTGCCAAGAGATTTTTGTCACATTTTATAACTTACCATCTAAATCAATTTGATTTCCATTGTTTTCTGTAATTATTATTTAATTCAGTTTGTTATAGGTACTTCTTAATACTTACTCAGTTGTTTTAATCCCTATTTATAAACAAACCAAACGAGATTAAGAAATTCCTTAATCTATTGATAGATTTATTTTCCGTAATGATGCTCCACATTTTATCGAAATAATTTTGTGCAGCCAATAGAAATTTTGTTTAGAATAAAAACTTACCGATTCACTATCCCTTTTATAAAGCCAACAAAAATCCTTCATGTTTCCATTTAAATAAACTTCAATATAAATTTCATCAAATGGAAAAAGGAAATTTCCAGTAAGACTCAACTTGAATTAATAGTTTCAAGTGTTGATCTGTGAATCTTGTTTCCATACGCAAGATCCGTATATGTGGTCTTTCTCGTTAATGATCTAATGCCAAGTGGCTTTCAGAAATTAACTGCTCATTGGCAACTGCGCCAACATTTTGGTTATTCCAAGCGTTATAAGCAGAGACTATGGCCTCGTATTGGGGGGCCTTTGTGGCGCTCCATTCGCGAAAGAAGGGGGAATTTCTCATCGGATAATTTAACAGCGGAGATATTTACGTCAGAACCCATTTTAGAATATAAACTTTTTCATGAATTTTGCAGAGTTACTGATTACGAACAACCAAAGAGGAAAATATCTCGACGAGCGATTTCAGAAGTAAGTTGTATTTTTTATTATTTAGTTTGTATTCTTCTCTCGCAGTCAGCAAATGCTATACGAATGGATAGTATAGGGTTAATCAGGTATAGTTTATCGATAAATAGATTGGTATTAATTCAATTAATTTTTAATTCAATCTCATATAAATTCTAAAAATGATTTTGTTTAGTGCTTAGGTATATGCTCAACTAGAAACATAGCTCATAATTGAGCTAAAATGTTCAAAGTTCAACATTATAACGAAAGTGAAAGTATTTATATTTTATAAAGATCAATTTTCTTATATCGGACTGACTTTATAAATTACATATCTTTCCGAATTTCATTTTTTTTAAATTTTAAATTTGATTTTCAATTGATCTTTTAAATGATTGAAAACTAAATTTGTTTTTCAGCAGTGTATCGCACATTGTTATCAATCATGGAGTGATCTCTTATCTACACTCTATCACTGCCTAAATTTAACTTTAATGGAAAAGTCAGTCAGTTAAAATCAAAGTGGACGAGATAATAACTGTTTGTCTTTACTTCATAATCGACTCAACTTACTGACTATACAGATCGGGAAAGCATTGCTCTTCTTATAAATGTGTTATAGATAATTAGAGAAAATCGATATAATCTGTCAGCACAAATTTCTATTCATATAGAAAATTATTGTGTCTTCTTTTAATATGTATAGACTGAAATATGCTGAACTTAATCATTCGAAACTCACTCATATTGAGGTGAGTGTCACTTCATTCACAACTGGTTCATTGCTATATGTTTGAGTCACCACACAGTTTAATGGCTTGATCACTGCGATCGATCGATAGCTCGCATTCTATTGGTGCGATTCTGATTAATAGCTGATTAGCAAATATCGATTATGTTAGTGAGTGTGCGCCATAGAGATGTAATACCTATAGAGTGGCAGTCTAAATGAGATTGTGGAGACAAATTGAAAACCAAATTCTGCAGGC
>JAYMFX010235123.1:0-21238 GCA_036784945.1 Monocelis spectator | reverse complement strand
TTTAAAAAGGTGCTTTCCAGATAGCGCAAGCTTTTAAAGCCCCTTGGGAGTAAACTTTCTGTAAAACTGACTTTTAATCTTTCTGTATCTCATTCTCAATTTATCTCCCTAAATAAAATTTATTATTATTATTATTATTCCTTCACATGCATGGTGTTCCTCAAGGAGGCATCATCTGGTCCCCGTCCACTTACACATCATGATTAATCTTCCATCGACTAAGACATTACAAAGAAAATCAACATAATTGAAAATTTTCACTCGCGGTTTCAAATTAAATAAACAAAAAACTTAAAAAACAGACTTTGATTTTGAAATCTGAAAAAACTGCGTTTCTTATTCCAATAATATTTATAATTATGGTAAATATTTATTACCTATAATTGTATATACAGTTTGCTAAAATGGGAGTTTCGATTTCTTCCGAAAATATTTTTAAAAACAGAATTAAATAGATTAAGACTGTATAAATATGGATAAAATATCGTAATTTCAATACTTTAAACTTTTTTGCCAACTATTCTTTTATTTCTAAAATTATCTATTGCTTCAAGATTATATTGAGAAAAATAACAATGAAATAATTGATCCCTTTTATTTAACGAAATGTTTGCAATAAAATGTTATCGAAAATTGATCTCGATACAGAGATGCATAATTACTCCACAGTTATATATGTAAAATGGAATAAAATTGGAATAGAAAAATGGAATGAACAAACAAAAATAACAAATATTCGAACGAAGTAACAAAATAACAAATCTAAATTGATAAAATCATAAAAACATTGTAATTTTTATTAAACACAACAAACTCATCGAAACTCAATTCGTAAAAAAGAAACTATATATACGCCCTCTTTTTTTAATCATAGTATGGAATTTGGAAGTTCATTGGAGCAAATATATTAATGGTACGAACAAAACCATCAAATTGAATTATGTTTAAGAATTGTAAGTGTAAAGAAATAGCGAAAGTTCATCCCTCAGCCGTTATGCGAAATTTAAAATGGGTCTTACAATTTCATGGATTATAATGATATCATGATATGTATGTAGGATGTCATACTGCGACAAAAAGATATTCGATTTACTCTAAAATTAAATAAATGTAATTGTTGAAAATATGCATCACCTATAATTCACTACCAATTATACTCATCATATGCCTACACAATATACACAATCATAAAATTTAACTGCTAAAACAAACTTACTAAACAATAAGAAATTCTGTAAATAGATTGCTTAGTTGGATGCGAGGACTTTTTAGTTGAGAAATATCTTCTTGATCTTTTAAATAAATGTCAGGAGTGTCGAATTCAATACTGCGCAACAACTAAAATGAAATTGAAATTGAAATGGTTTTATGCAGAACTGTTGCTTAAAGAGAGCATTACAAAAATGTAAACAAGATAGTTAGTTGAATGATATAACAAAATCCTTATACTGCACATATTATGTAACTTTTAAACAAATATTGAGTTAATAAAAACTGATAAATTAGACTTACTGTTTGTTGATTTAAATAATCTACTAAACGAGAAATAGATATATTTTGGGAAATGAAATTGATTAAAATAAGTTAATCAAATGAATATTAATTAAGTATATGAATCAATCTCAATAGATGTTTTGATTTTCACAGTCCTCAGTAATTAAAATATTTTCGTAATTGTAACAAACATATTATTAATTAGTAATGGATACTAACCTCTTCTATATAACGAGATTGTTCGTCGCGTTCTTTCGTCAAATCTTCGCATTGAACCTCAAGATCCGTGATACGATGATTCATCTAAAATTAAAAATGGCGGATATTTAGGTACTTACATATATTAGAAAATAACTCGCTAACAATTCAAAAATGTATTCTCTGGACTCTCATAACGTAACCAATATGATACATATAGTAGTTAGTAGCATAGCCAATCACAGCACAGTTACCCCCACCGTTTACCGCGAATTCATGTTTGTTTCTGATTGGTCAATAGCACCTCATCTCACTCTTTTCTGATTCGTCGAAAGCTAACAACTCCTCACTGATTTCTGAGTTTTTTTAGACCCTTCTGACACATCGTGAATAGGCAACCAGATTTGTTTGTAATTTTATCTAACTTCTAATGCATTATCGATAAATAATTATAAACATTCCCATTTTGTATAATATGCTTATTCTGTGGACACTGAGAGAGAATAATTAATATCCATAAATATTTATGTAGATATTACCTCATCAACAATTCCGCTCAAACTCTTCTCCATACAATTGTAAGCGAAATTCAGATCTGACACCTATAATCAATTCAAATCATTAACATTATCCTAATAATGACAAGATATAGAGCATTGACAGATATATCATATCATATTTAGTTTACACGTATTCATAATTTCCACGTGTACAACAAACAGTCTGGTTGCTAAGACAACAAGATTGAAATATAAAGCAGCACTTGATTATGAACTGTATAAATAATTATGTCGATCACTCAATTATAAAAGAACTTCTCAATATACAGACATACATCGATTAAAGAATTCCCTTAAATACACAAAACTTCTATTCATACATAGATTTACAAGATGACTCTTTCACAATATGATGTAGTAAAAGGTACATTGTATTAAAATATCGATTCTGAAACGATTGTTATTTCAGATTAGAAATGCAGCCACTTTACAAAAGTATCTGACTTACTTCCTCATCTGCGATTGAAATGTTTGATGCGGTCATCTGATCTTCGCTTTCAAATTTCAGTTTAGTCAACTCTTCCTGACTCTCGAACAATTCCTGTCGCCACTTGTTCACTTCATCGTCCACAGAAAACTGCAATGTTGTCAGTAGCTCTTGAGTTTGTTCCAGTGTAGTCTAAAATATCATAATCATTTAATAGATTAATTCGACTTTTATATATCGTATTGAGAAATAGCCTGAGATATGTAATAGTTAAGATTGCACCAGAATTCAAAGGTTTGGCAAAGATCTATTTCCTTAGAAAGGAAAGAAAAATGGACCGAAATAATTGCTCCGAGGCCATTTTAAATGATATATAATGGTGGATAGATATTAGGAGTTTAACTAACCTTCTCAATTTCCTCTCTTTGTCTGCATTTACTCTCATAAGATTCGCATTGGTCTTGCGTGTTGATGAGCTTGGCTTTAACAGCATCCAGTTCAGCTTCGAGTAGCTTTATCTTGTTAGACAATTCAGTGTTTTGTATTTCATTCTTGATGTTGGCGCCTTCTCGAGTGTCGACTTCGGCCTTCCAGTGTTCGATCTGTTCCTCGTATTCAGTGATATAATCGGTTAATTCGCGATTCCTATCACTCATGGAGTTCAATTCTTCTCTCAGATAGTGTAATTCTTTGTTGAAATTGTCACGATCAGCAGCATAGCGTTTATCTTTAGTGACGTAATCCAACTGGTTGGTTTTCACTTGATTGCTCAGTTTATCAGCGCGGTTATCGGCGATTTTCAAGAGTTGATGGGACAGTTTAAGATCGGTATATTGTGATTTATAGCTTTCTTCCAATTGGTTAAACTAAACATCAATACAAACAAGATCAATAGATTTATAATCAAAATAAATTACTATAGTACTCTCCCAGGAAGAACTCCAGATTATTATTATGAAGTGAAAAATAGTTTTCTTTATAAGACAGGTTTTAATTGATAAATTCAAAGAAAATTTACCTTTAACTGAAGATTGTTCTTCTCCTCTTCCAAATTAGCAATTGTCCGCATAGATTCTATTGTCTGTAATTTCACCTGAAATAAATGGATGTCAACAAATCTCAATTCTCTATAACTGATCAATATAGAAAATTCAAATAGGCTTTATTCAAAAATGACAGAACGCATTTTATAACCTACACATATATATATATAGATAGATAAGATCAAGGCTTATTAGAGATTTAAGCATTGTTAAAAACTTTCGGTTGTGTCATTGTGTATCATTCTGATAATGAAATTTCTGATTCTGTTCGTTCTCAATGTGGTGCCCATTTGACGATCTAAGGTTTCTTCCATGTGTTGTCTCAGGAAGGAGGATATCGTGCATTCAAAGAAGTCGATTGATGGATTTATGAAGAACTCGGTAGGGATTTTACGTCTGCATATTTTATGGATTTGATGGGTCTGTTGCTTTAAGATAGTAGGCTAAGACCTCTTTGTGTATGTGGAGACAGTTTACTCTTTTGTTTAAAAGAGTGGAGTGAAAAAGATATAAAAGAAATTCAGATAAACACCAGATTAAAATTGAATTAATTGCATTCTAGAAATTTCTTCAACATTGCATGAAATTTAAGGATTTCCGATCAATAATTGAAAAGGAAAATCAGACTTGAGCAGAGCACAATTGCGCATGTTGAGCGAGTGGCTTCCATTTCTTGGCTGGCACACACGAGAGTGAAAAGCACACTGCACAACAGAGGGAGCACATGTGAATTACAAGGTAAGCAGCCATTACCACATGTGTGCAGAGCTACTGTTTCAATGCTCAAGTTGAAACAGATCACATAGTTGGATCACATTTTGACTGAAATTCTCGTGTAAACACACGACTGAGAATAGAGCCTTTAGTCCGATTGAACCACCAAACAATCTCAAAAAGAGATATTCAGTGCAGCGTATAGAAAATGATCCAAAAATATAATTTCACCATTTTTAACTCAATAAATGAGGAATACTTGTAATATTCACATTCAAACCTCATATTAAAGTACTTTAGCATAGTACATAATAGACGAAATTTGTTCTTTATTTTGTGTTAATCAATGGCAAAAATAGTCTAGCTCTGCTACAGCGTGTGTTTATCTAATTCAGTCATAATGTGCCTATATAGCATAAATTAATGAATCAATTAATTTTAACTCACCTGAATTAATTAAATAAGAAGAACTAATAATTGAATTGATAATTAATTCAATGAAAAGAAGCACTTACATCTTGTTTCTCCCTAATAGGCAACACCTCCACAGTAGTTTGGCACGCGATAGATTCCTGGTTAATCTGTTTGCAATCAGTAGGAGAATTAATGGATATTTTCTCTAAAATCAAAGAAACAGAAAAACGGTTTAATATACTTAGCTCTGTTTTTAAAATAACTAATCAGTATTCTCATGACCAACCTCTTTTTAATATCAATAACATCAATCCCAAAATCGAATTCACTATGAGATATACCCTAAGCATTAAAATGTGTTTTTATGAGTAAATATAAATGAGTAGTATAGGGAAATTACTCTTTTGCTTTAAACTTTGCTTCTTCTTTTTTTTCTTCTTCTTTTTCTTTTCTGTATTTGCAGATGATTTCGACACTGTCTCTGTAACATTTGAGATGTCACATATTTGTGAAAGCTTAGAGCATTCACTGGAGGCAGGTTGACTGTCTTGACTTTCAGCATCCGAGGTATTGTCAACTGCAAAAGTCAAATTTTTATCATCTGCTTGAAGAGATTCAGAATCTAGGCACAATGATCTTTTCTTGGTTCTCTTCTTTTTGGATTTCTTATTTTTCTTTGTGTTATCCAAGATGGGTTTAGTTTCAGGATCATTAGAATCACAGTGGGAGGAATTTTTTGATATAAATACAATACCAAAAGAAACAATACCAATAAGGAATGAAAATCCAACACCATATATTATATTATCTGATGAAGTTAGTTCAGCCATTTTGTTCAAAAAAACTAAAATATAAAAATGATACAATAAATTTAAAAAATAATGAAATGGCAATTATTACAGGATATTCCTTATTGGAATGACTATATATATATTGATATAATTATTCATAATTACATGCATAGATGACATGAACTAAGAGAATTTGACACATTCTTTATTGTGCAGAATAAAGTGACCTTGAAAGTATCTTTGCAAATGAATTGATTACAAACAAATTGCTCAAATTGATATTGCATACCTCCTAAATAATGTATTATTTATTTAAAGGTAGGCAGATTTATATATATTCTTCTAAAATTGTTTTTAAAATTATAAGTACAAATAAAAGATAATAATGATCTAAGAGATGTTTTATTACTAAATTTTTCTAATTCTCCTGTATATAACTTTACATATAGAATAAAATTGAAAAAATGTGTAACAATACACAAAAATATATTTATTTTAAGTTTCTAAGATTTATTTCTAAGTCAAGTATAATTTCTTCATGCAAGTATATCATGAAGTATATCTATTAAATCTCTAATAGAGTATACTTTATTTTCAACAATTATAATTAAAAACAGATGAAAAGATATTTAACATGTTGTCTCTAACAAAAAAACTCAAAAGAGATTTGATAACAAATATTTCATATTAATAAAATTTAAGAAAGATGATATAATTACTTTTAATATATTGACAAACTCAAAAACAATGGGTTTAAAAAAAAGACTAAAGCACATTAAATATAAACATATTAGTGTGTATGATAAAATCAATAAAAAATTATGTCCAATGAATTTTAGATCTTTTCTGATTCTTAATAATAAGTAGAGCTGATGCATATTGTTGAGTTAAAAATATTTTTTGTATTTCAGAAATTGACATACTGCTAACAAAAATTAACAAGACCTAAATACAATATAAAAGCATGATATGCAGTAGATTTAAAAGTCTGTCTTTAAATATTTTAACAACTTTACATTAATTGAAAACTTTAAAATATTTAGCTGAGATTTGTTCAGTTTCTCTTTCAAGCTGCGCAAGAAAGTGATTTGTTAAGATAAATTATTCATTTTGATATATTAAAACACTTCCAAAAGAATTTATAATTTAAATCAGATAAAAATTTTCTTTGGAATTTGAATTATAATTTAAATATTAGAAATAGGTTTTTAAACCCTTAAATAATTTTTAGATCGGTGTAGGAGTTCAAATTTTATAAATAATATCATAAATGTTTTTTTAAAAGATCCTTTTTTTCTGTTTAACCAAAATGGATCTCTAAAACTTTTTCTAGCTATCTGCTTGCATGAAAAGAATAACTTTCAACCAGATTGTTAAAAAAACCCATTCAGTTTGCGAAAGGCTTTCCAATACAACTAAAGTCATAATTAAATTTAGGCGCTATATATTAATATATGACAAAACAGCTCAGCAAGCCTCAATTTATGTTTTTGTTTAAACCCAGTGAGACCGGGTTTAAAAAATTCTTGCACTACAACAAGCATGCTATCAATATATTTTAAAGAGCACTCGCGTTATATCAATGGGTAGTCGTTATTAATAGTCAAAGTGATTTTGTCCTAAATGCTTGACGATTGAAAATACCAGATGTGTAAATAATAATTGCAAAAGTAAAAATAAAAATCAGTTTATAATTCTAATGTATTTTATAAAAAATCAATGAAATACTGTTCTAGAGTACACGATCACACAGAACAGCAATTAAATCTTCCATTTAAAGGTTCAATATATACGGTTTACACAACACTCCAAAACCATAGCATGGTTAAACAAATCATCGCACTATAACTGAAATCACACACCCTCACAACACGCAATCTTAATTATCAACACAAACTGATGAGAAATACAACACAACACAACACAACAATATTCACTATTTACAAGTGTCCACACAACAAGTCGTTATAAATAAACTTTCTTACTACTTAAAAATAGTGTAATTAGAAAGTTTACTAAACTAAATCAAGCATATATATGAAGAATACTATATCAAGTTATATGAAATTAAATAGACCAATCATAATATAAAGCGCGCACATACAGACAAACAGACATTTTGCTTTTTCATAAAAATAATTATTTACACGAATTAAAAAAGCGTGAAAATTAATAAGAAAATGCATCATTGATCTTAGAAAAGATTTAGAATAGTAAAGAATAGTAATTTGGATTATTCATCGTAGATATTATACAAGCTGCGGCGCCAAATTTTAATGTGACTTTTGAAATATCTCGAATAAATCCTGACGTACTGTTAGTAACCAGTACACAATCTGAATACATGGAAATGCAGTCACGAGGTATATATATCTATATACAAATATGCAAGAAAATGATTCAAAGTCTATTTGACAGAACAATCTAAGAATAATAACATATCCAAGTAGAATTACAAATCTGTAAAATGAATTTGTCCACAGACGCATGATAAACATTTTAAAAAATTCAGTAAACTTTGATTAAACTGATTAGTTTATGCTACTCTATATGTATTTTCATTCAATATAAGAAGGATGATATTTGTGTGATAATTTGCTCAACAACTATTCTGCCATCTCTTCCACAATCTCATGAGGACCTAAAATACCCGGCACTTCCGCCTGCTTCCTTCGCTTCTCATCTTGCGCTTGATTGATTTCAATCTCCCTTTCCTCCAAATATAAATCGCTCAAATCTTCGCCCGTGAATTCCCGAATTTGTACCAGAAAGTCGCGCACATGCTCCCTGAAGGCGGCGATATCCCTATCGAATGAAATTAAGCCTTCTATGAAAACTCGAATCTGAGCGTCCTGCAAGTGTGGAAATGCTTGCTTCAAAATGACTGCCAGATTCTCCTGGACAAACTGCAAATTGGCAGTCGCTGCGGTACTGCCATGAGGAATAGTGCTAGACAGAGGCAATGTGATACGACCATCCTCCAAAATTTTGAACATTTCCGCCATAATGGAAGCTTGCGTTGTCAAGTCTACAATGGAAAACATTGTTTAGCGTTATAATAAAAATCGATAAAAAAATAAATTTTAATGAGATTACATTCGAAACTGAATTTTACTTACTTCCAGATTGTGAGCTATCAGTGACCACAACGAACATGTGTTGGAGAATGTCCATGAAGAAAGTGACATAAAATTGTTGCTGCTTCTCGTTGTCAATTGTGGCCACATTGGACAATATTGAAGAGAGAATATTCAAGCCGGTCTCAGACACCTGAAAATGTCATAATGCTTAATAATAATAATAATAAAAGGCTTCCAGCCAACTAGATCAAATGCAAACAAACAATATTATCAATTTCATATTATAGACAGACAGGCGCATAGCTTACCTGTCTCATCGTGTGTTTGATGGCCCAGATAACACTATCTAGAACAAGCTTAAACTTTTCAGTATCTAACTGTAAGAAGGCGGGAAAGCACTTGGACGTGACTGCTTCCAGGAGAGAAAAGAAATAAGTGCGATGCTCGGGAAATTCTTCCATGTCTTTATTGATCATTTCGAGCGTGCATTGAAACACCGCGTCAAGAATAGCCGGTACTTTCGGAGTAACATGACTGTGAAGTCTATTCACAATGACGGTCATGGTGCTGAGAACTTCCGGTTCTCGAGCGGCAGGAATGTTGCGTTGGTAGTCATAAAGGACAGCATCCAACAGGTGAGGAATAAAGTTATCAGCCACCTAATAGACGAGACGAGTTCTGTTAAACTACTGATACAGTATAATAATAATATATATATATTATATAGTTTACAATAATTACGAAATTTTAGCTTACTACAGCGGGATCCAAGCACTTTTGTACCCAGTTTGAGATCAATTTAAGCGTTTCCTTCTTGACAGTTCTCATTGAACGAATCAACGGCTGTTTTGTGACCTGCTCGCCGTTAGCAGTGATGGCTCCGTTGATATTCTCCGACATAACTTTGTAAACATTCAACATATCCAAATAAATACGACCAAGCTAAAATTAAGGAAATAACCGCAATAGATAATAGAGTATAAAAATTATTCAAACAAGAGCAATCAGTTCAACTCGATTTCAAATTCAAAAGAGCTTCAAAGCGCGCAAAGATTTCTATAGAATTAGAGTGTATCTATTCCGCATCAAATCTAATTTCCACCTAAAGGTTTAGAGAAATCGCCAACAAGGACGCGTGAATTTCCATAGAACTGAAGGGGAAATTTGGCTTCACCTCCTAGTAATTGATGTACATTCCTAAATCCTGAGACTCAATCAAGATAATGACGACTCCTGTCGCTTCATGTAAACATCTTAATAAAGAAAAGTGCATATACAGTACGAACCTGCTGTAGATATTCGTGACCGAGTGATTTACAGGAGCTGACATTGGTCTTCAAAATGTTGGCCAATTGTTTCACTATTTCATGATCTTTCAGAATTTCCACATTCTGGGTAGCTTGCTGAATAATACCGTCCCAGACCTACAAACACGAACAATAGAATAGAAATTCACTCGTGAAATTTGAGATTCACGATCAACAACTATACTAAAAAAGAAATCACTCAAGCCTTGAGGCGCTCGAGATTCTACTGATTATATCAATTTGTCATTACAATTACAGTTAGGTATATAATACTACATATTACTGCAACAGAGTCACTTTACCTGGTTAGGCAGTTGAAACAGCTTGGTGACCAGCAGCTCCTGCAATTGCGTCTCATTTTGAGCGGCGATCATCATAGCCACTGCCTCATAAAAGGTGTGAACCTGCTGGGGCTGCAGATCGCAGATAATCATGTTGATGCTGGACAGAATCTCCTCAATGAACGACACCGCTTCACTAGCCTGCACCGTGACGAATTGACGCCGGCATTTGTGCGCGATTTTGATGAAAGTGTCGCACGCCATATCTTGAACGCCCTCGTGCGTTTCGTGCATGAATTCGAACAGTTTCGTCACCACGGTCTTTAAAAACCGCCAATGCGCGCGCAAAAATCGCGGATACTGTCCAACTACGTACATTATATTACTGGCGACAATGGCTTTATTATCCTTTCCTTTCTTTTGTTCGCAGAGGCCGAGCAAATCTCGAATCGCTATCACAAGAAAGCGTCGCTCATCGTCCTCGTGCATCGCACCAGAAATACTACCAATTGCCCAACAGAGCGTATTGAGATTCTTCCAAGACCATTCACTACCATCGACTTGTTTACGAAGCTTTTCTGTCATTATCTGTTCAGTGTCCTGATAATTAAAAGAATAATAAAATGGAAAATTATGAATGAATGCATTTCAATCAACCATTGAAACTTCCCGTTTCAGTTAAGAGAAAGAAGGTATGAAAGGCTTGCCATGTAGTCCAAATGAGTCAAATACACGAGCGTTTCTCGCATATTCTTATAAAGATTGATGCTGTCAGTATCTTTCATGAATTCACGAACAACCTCGCCCTGTTCATTCTCGACTACAAGAACTTCTTCTGGCTTAGCCATTCTGGATATCATGATGCGACGAAGCTGAAATAAGGAGGTGACGTTTACCGTTTAGAAATTAAAGTTATTGAATAACGATGGTAATAAAAATACCATCATCAACCCGTATTTAAATTATAATGTTGATCTGAGCTTGATAATTAAAAAAATAATTAATTGTTGGCATTAGTAAGAATCGTTAAACTAAACTATGCATGGCTGCTATTGTAATTTATGACTTTTGGAGTACAGAAGCTTATAAAGACAATTCAATCGACCCTAACAGATTCTTTATAGAGTTGAAGTGATTCCTCGATCAGGTGAAGTAACAAAAACGAAAAATACATAGAGAACTGAAAGGTTATAATATTGTTAACAGAAATATGCATATACACACCACAAAGAAGGCATATTATTATTGTAGATAAGAAGGTAAGAAGCAAAGCGACTCACTCTGGTTAATA
The DNA here is from genome assembly GCA_036784945.1 of Monocelis spectator. Lineage (NCBI taxonomy): Eukaryota > Metazoa > Platyhelminthes > Proseriata > Monocelididae > Monocelis > Monocelis spectator. The sequence continues at coordinate 9,638 of JAYMFX010235123.1, read as the reverse complement.
CACCATTATATAATTGTCTGCGCGCATTAAATTCAACATTATTAGCAGAACTGCTTAAACCACGATAGAATGGACCCTCTCTGTACAATTCAGAAGCCAGCGTGTTCCAGTATTCGAGACAGATCTTAAATATTTCAACATCGTCTACTTCTGAAATGAGAAGCAGATAATTCAACGCTTCCATTAACGAGGCGCTGTTCTCCGGTTTGCTCTCAATGATTGCATTGTGCTCTTTGAGAAACGTGCAATAAAATAGAGCGAGATTTTGCACAAAGTTCTGCTCATCACCTTGACCATATTGATATGCCTCTCGGATGTTTGTAGTGTTACCTAGCAGCTAGTGAAAACAAAAATATAATAAGTATTAATTCTTTATAAATATCACGGTGGAAATAAAACTATGAAAACAAATTCAAATAAAATAATAAATGACAACTTTAAAACAATTATAGTTTTGCTTATAGGTCAATATTAATAATTCCTTAATCATGGTCACAATTAAATAAACAATACATTTATTTTATAAGAAAGGGGTCAGTTACTTACAGATGAGATTGTTTGGGTTGCAGTAAGAAATAGCTCCTCAAATTTTGCGGAATATTCTGTAGCGGTGACGCCAGCTGAAATATTTAAGGAACAAAATTAAAAACTGACAGATAAACTCAATCGAATCATAATAATTAACATATTATTATGCATAGTTCAATTGAAATTTGAAGAGTTAAAGTTCAATCATTTTTCTTCATTGATGATTCAAGAATTATTCCATTGATAAGAAGTGGGTGTTGTTATCAAACTATACGATGACACGAGTGAACTGAATTCAAGATGTTCAGAAATGCAAACAATGATAAAAAACAATCCTATGCATAGCGATTTGATCACATTATTATCAATTTGTACATGGCTTAGAGATTATTATAATATTATAGCATAGAAATTAGATTTTGAATTAATGTTAGACTTACTTGTGAATGGAAGTATTATATTTTAAAACATAAATAAGCATTACTTACCAATTTCGGTGATACATTTAAGGGCTACATTTCTGAATAGGGGTACCCTGAGAAATTTCTCAACCAGAACATTTATGAGCTGCGTCTCAAAGATATATCCTAAAGGTATCCAATGCATAAACCTGAGCAATGTATTCAAAGTGGCAGATACCAGAGGTGCATTCTGAGAGTTACTCATGACATATTGACAAAGCTGAATTAATAGAACAGGCGATGATATATTACGCGATAAATGTAGGCAGTCCAATAGACAATTTGCAGTAAGAAACAAAACAATGGATTTTACTTGAAATATTTGTGAAAATTCAGCACACATGGAGTCTTTCAGATGCTTGGCTTTGGTTTGAGTCATCTGCCCTAACGAAAAGTCGAAAACCTCTTCACTCAGTAATTTCAAGATCACCATATTGTTTTGGCATAATGACTCATTTGTTTTACTGGAACCGACAATATCGCTGATAAATGTGGGCCAGTTTTTCGGCCATTCGTGTTTTAATATCTGAAAAAGATTTACTTTAACATATAAACAAAAGAAACGGTCAATTAAACTTCTGTTCAGTAAAGTTACAAACATTATGGCTATTTATAATCAAAGATTGACAAAAAGAAAATAAATTACCTGAACGAGTATCATATTGAGCTTTCCGAGATAAATACTTTCTTTCTCCAGTAAATCTATATTCGAGGAAGTTTTGATGATGATGCCAACAATATATTTTTTCATGCCTAAAATATAATAATTCAACTTAAAATTTCTCATAATATTGCCGCTGCAAACACTACAAAATGAAAAAAGCAAATAATCTAAGCATTAGACGTTTTGAATTTATTTTGAAATTATAGCTTACCTTCACACTGCTCTCTAGGTAAAATTTTCCACCTTGTCTTGATAACTTGTTCTAATATTTGAAGGGCAAAATATTTGGTCTGTTGATTATTGCTATACTCTAATATAGAATCCACTCTAGTCCAACTATCAGGATGCTCTTTTAATGTGGTGAGAATCTGTTCAGCTAATTTTTGTTGAGCACCAGTTCCATTATACATACACACTACAACTTTATCTAATAAACAAATATCTAACTTTTGGGAAAAATCAAGCAATTGTTTTCCAGTATTCTCTGTTATATTTTCCATGGTAGAGCTAGGCGGCATTTGAAACTTCTAGAAAAATAAATAAATGAAGACATCAATGAAATGAAGGAATAACATAAGGTAATAAAACAATTTTTCTAGAATAATCTTAATTACATACTTAAATACAGGGTATCACAAAAGTATATCAATAAATGTTACAGCTTTTAAAAAAATTAGAGGTTCTGCCCAACTATAGAATGCTACTTTATTCTTGATTGTGATATTATGATTAACAGATCAGAAATAACATGATCATATAATTCAAGCTGTTAGGACATACAAGCGATTTACAAAACAAGTAACTATTTAGAGACAAAGAGATTACCGAAACATAAACCAGATAATGTAGCTAATTCAGTATCTATATTGAATTACATCAATTAAAGAAAATATGTTTTAGTAAATAATTCAGGATGGGTCAACTTGTTACACTTTTATATTTTAAGTAAAAGTACAAATATTTCACAAAGGTATTCATTCATTTCTGTAAGTTATTAAATTATCTGTATATTGTCACTAAAATAAGATTTCTAACTGTATATTTTTTACATTATGAGTTTATATAAACATTACAAATACTACTTATTCAATTAAATTATGTTAGCCTAAAAAAGCTTGGTTAATAAATGTTGTGGCTTGTCCAGAAGTAAGCTTTAAAACAATTTAATTGCTATCATCAAATATGAATGAATGTTTTATCAATAAGTAATACCAATCATTAAATAGAACTTGAAAATAAAAGTTCATTTTAATTACTTAGAATTATTGTGGCATTGTTGAAATTACATATTTGTGAATGATGGGACTCCCTAAAATTATTTATACACCTATCTTCTAAAGGTTAAAGCAATAATTTCAATCATCCATTTATGTAATTATATTTTTTGACATTAATTGGATATAAACCACGTTAGAAGCTTAAACTATATTTTCTCTTCCAATAGTATACTTTAGATTATAAAAAAGTATTTCATATGAGAAGGCTACATTTTCAATATTTTCCTGTGAAAAGCTTGATTTTGAATCTGCTTTTAATGTAACACTCACATAAATTATGCCAATAACTAGCTAAATAATGTGAATAGATAGTTGATGTTATAAACACAAACAGTGTTTAAGTATTATCAATTAGATGAGTATTTATCAACATAGTAAGGTTGACATAATAAATATGTAGAGATAGGCATCAATATAAGGGTTGCCAATTTAAGAATGCTAATAATATTTGTCCATCCACAACATTAACAGTACACAAAGGAGTTAAAATTATCAGTTCTTCTAAACCATCAACATATTGAATGTTATGAATGTTTTACATCTTTGAATTGATGGAGAATGAAAACTGTCAAAGATATCACAATTATTATAAATAGGCCTAATCACACAAATGTATAATTTAAATAGTCCTATTTACTACAGCTACTATCAACAAGCATAATAGAGAAAAAATAACTATCATTAATTATGAATATAAACTAGGTTTATAAATACACTATATCGAATACGAATTTTATAATGACAAAATATTTTCTTGCCATCGTATAAACTGACAGCGTACCATTACCATCATAATAATCAATCCCAAAAATTTTAAAATTTGAATACGATTTTTTAATTATATCGCGGCTAACATTTGAAAATTTGGCGCTAATAAAACTGGTTTAAACTGGTTCACGTGGAAAAGTTTATAGATTGCAAGGTCGGCTGGATACAAAAAATATTTTAATATGGAGAAACAATTTTGTATTATACAATTATTTTTTCTAAAGTTCTAATCTCTCAGTAACATTTGATAAATAACGTTACAGTTTTATGATTCTCAGCAGATACATAAAATTGCATTAGGCTGAATCCACACCATGAGTATGTGGAGGCTCATATTAGATTTGAGATTCCTGGACTATAGAGTTATTTCATTAAAGTTTTAGATATAAGAAATTCTACAAAATTTAGAGCCGTAGTTGAGAACGACGCTCAAAGCTGATGGTGCCTTTAGTTGAGTAACATAGACATAGATGTTAAAAACGGGTATAATATTTTTACATGTCCATCATATTACTTTGAAAAAGAAGGCAATTATTACGTTAAATAAACAGGAAGGCCAATTTTGTAAGATTACAGTTTGTTATTTTTTGCTAAGAAAACAATAAAATGCTGTTACTTATTATTTAAAATGGCACAGAGCCTTACAGAGGTTAGAGCTGCATAAAAAGACCTGCGGGTTAAATGGATCAAGCTTAATGCTTAAATTTTAAATTGAATAACTTTGTAATTACAAATTTCAAGAAACATCATTTATCATATAGGACTCAAATACAAATGCATACTTTGCACAAAATAAAATGTTCTAATATAAAATATTACAGATCGATTCGACATCGTTTTCCGATTAAAATCGATAAGAGTAGACCCCATAGACATTAAATATACTGTAGTAAAACAATGCTATAGTAAAACAATATATTTAATGTCTATGGTAGACCCCCATTATTGCGGCTGAGATCCCCGTATTATAGTATACTTCGTCAAATTGGAAGCTACATTTCAAGCAAATCAAAATCAAATAAGAAAGATAGCTTCATAAGAAGTCTTTTTTAAAAAGCGATCTTTTTTCTTCTTCTTAAAATTTGAAGAGTGTAGCTAAATTGGGGCGCGATGCTCTCATCTAATAATGGGGGTCTTATCGATTTTGATAGGAGATGTCGAATCGATCAGAATATATTATATATAATTTTACAAATTTCATGCACCAATAAATAGATTAATGCCTTTCATTTTTAATTTGAAAATATTCTGAAACTTTTTAATTGCTCAATTAAAGACATCTATGTACATGTTATATCGCAATTATATATTGTTACCTCGCTGTTGTTATTTTTTCTTGTCTTTTCAGACAACTGATTGTAAGAGAAGATAATAAATAGTGTACAATTAAAAAAGACCTTTTGTTCACGATCATGTCGAAGCATAACAAGGCACGACTGGATTTCCTCTTCTTCTTCGATTCTTGGTTATATAGAGAGTGAAGATGTGTTGATTATTATATTCCCAATTTAATAAAATAATTTAATCATTCTCCTTTTCAAAATTTTGCGATGACAAGGCTTTATCGAATACAGCCTACAGGGTTTTCTTGTCATTAGCGCATAGATCATCGTAGATTGAACGAGTGAGTTAAAGAGTATAGAGTTCCTTCGCTATCCATATACCTACCATACCCATTTATTTTAATCCTATAGAAGAAATTGAACTTATAATTGCTTGTTTTGTATGCAAGGTTCAAGAGTCAACTCAGCTCAAAAGTGAAGCATATAAAGACAACATTACTCAAATTGATTTAATTATGATATCAGAAAATCTAAAAATTTTTAAGTGAACAATTTTAAGAATTTGAATAAATGGCGTGAATTTTGAATTTTTTTTCATCTGATAGAAAAATACCCCTGAACTGAATTAGGGGTAAAGTTGAAACACTACAAATTTCATAATTATGTTAATTCTTTTAATGAGGCATTACCCATATACGATTTTTTTCAAGCGCCAAATATATGCGCGACGTTTAAATTTTAAAAATGAGTTCGACTTCACGCAATAAAGTGTGAATTTATTATCGAAATTGTTTAAATAGTTTAAAATATTTGTAATTTATTTTAAAAAGGTCTGTCTGGCGCTTTTTTGAAACCATAGGGACTCTTTCTTTTCGTCAATTATCGTCATGGTTGAAATTCAGATGCATGAAAAGCATAGATCTTTTCAATAGGGAAAATAAACCAGCGAATACTTGTAGACAATAGGAATTGACTTGAAGACTTAAAACCTTGACGAGGACAGTAGGACCCAATGTTTAGAAATAGCAAAGGAATGGTTATTGTTAATTTTGCAAATATCACTCCAGAATTCCAAATGTTTCAACCAACCAATATGTTATTATATTATATGATATGGTATGATATTATTTGTCTACTTCTTTTTGAAGTCTGTGATGGCTTTTTTTTATTATATTGTTACCTCAAATAAAGTCTTCTTCTTCATAACTGGCTGGTACCAAATAACTACATTATAAAACTACATTCTTTACATGAAATGATTATAATTGATTCTTGGATTATAATTGTGAGACAAAACTGCTAAATATTTTACATTATTGATTTCCTCATTCTAATTTTATGGCTAAGAAACATTTCCTACATAAAAACATTATCTGACTCAGACATATAATATATTGTATGTCTGAGTCAGATAATGTTTTGAAGTTAAAATGAAACAAAAATATTGAGAAAAATTGAATTTAAACATTATAGGTAGGTATGTACAATTTGGATATTTATTAAATAAATTAAAACAAAACTAGGTTATGGAAAATTATTTCCATTTCATTTTATACAGTGCTGCTATATATGATACCTATATATACCAGTTCTGTGAAAAAGCTTGGAAACAGGTCTGATCATTATCAAAGTTTTGTCAATATAATTTTTCACAGAACTGTAGTATATATGCGCATACTTATATAGAAATTTCAGAATTCATAGTTAAAAGCCAGAAGTCATTGATTAAAACAAATTCCATAATTATCATGTTTCTTTCCATCTTCGAGAATTATTGATTTTCTATATTGACATCTAAAAATGAGTAGCGAAATAATTGAAAGGTATTTTCATGAAAATAAATGGAAATAACATCACGATGAGTTTTGAAATTTTTCTCAAGAAAGCCATCAAACGCATGATAAAAACAACTTTGACATGTATACACTTTAATTATATTTTCACTTCAAGCTTCATGCTCGAATAGATCAAAAAATATCAGACGTTATATATAGTGAGTTGATATAAAATTTATACCTGTATCATATCTGAGTGTAGATATGGAGTAATAATATTAAGAGAGTTCACTCTCTAAAATACAGAAACGCATATCACTGGTTTTGTCTCACCAATTCGCACAATTTCCTATCTCCGTCATTATAAAATCCTTAATTACAAATTGACGTCACTCCTGAATGCTAATTTTAATCTCCATGATTCTAATGTGAGCCCCACCAACAAACAAGCAAGAAAAAAAATATATAGTCTTTTAAGCTTACCTGCATTGTTTAAATTTGGTTCATCAACAGGTATTATTAAAGGAATTCCATTTTCTTGAGGAGTAGTAGTAGCATTAGCTTTTGAGGAGCCGAACAATACACTTAATCGACCTTGACATTTAACCATAGAACGCTTAATGATCCAGATCAGTACGATACACAGAGTGGCAAAGGTACCACCTGCTGCCATATCAATTTTTGTGATAGCACTTTTGATATTTGTAGAGGCACCCAGTTTAAGAATTTCCGTGCAATTGCTTTCTGAGCAGTCATTTGTGCAACAAAATAATTTCGATTCTGTGCTTTCTAATACGCAACAGACCCCCTTACAGTTTGACGAGTGATTGCATAGTTTAAACGATTGAGAAATATTAACTAAAACTATTTCTGTGATGCACAAGCCTACAAGAATTTTCCAGAACATGCCGACCGAAAAGAGCTGATGATTTATCATTGCAAATTATGATAACTGCAAATCTTATATAGCACGCCCTGTTATCTGGCTTCCTATCAATGAATCGGTATTTATTTACTATGACTGTCTGAGGGCGGCATCCGGATAGCAGAGGATATGGAACAACCCAAGAGTTGGTATAAACAGTGGTTTACTCTGCGCTATACGATAACACATACTGATATCCTGATATACCATTATATTGTATGTATGGTTACACAATTTAGCAATTAATACCTTATTATATATGATATGATATGATATGATAAAGAATGCATTATTCTGTAAATGGCTTCAACTCATATCAACTGCAAAACAAATGCATGATAATGTTTGGAAAGAGACAGATAAAGAGATAAAAATACATTTAAATAATACCATATATCATATATAAGGACATAAATTATAATCTATCTATATATATAGAAAAATCAAGTCCAATTAAAGTACATCATTGATCTATCATGAGAGAAACTGGTACCAACATCAAGTTGAAAATGCACCAGTTCTAGAAAATGTCAAAATGAGCTCATATATGAGACTTCAGTATCCAAACAAATCACCGAATTAGATCACAATAGATCGACAGACAAAAGAAAAACAACAAACAATTATATTCGACATTATCATACAGTACCATACCAGCTGCGACTCTCGAGTCAACTCAAAAGAGGACAATATGGATCAGTACTAGCCAGAGAAGAGCTGGAAACTGAAGACAGATCATACATAGTCGGAGCACTTGGAACAACACCAAAGAATTTATGGAAATGGGTCAAAGCGCTACAAATAGACATCTCAGTAGGACTCAGCAAGAAGGTAGCACTGTTAGCAAGAATATTGAGAAAGGCGGTGGACACATTAACTGTGATTACCGGTAAAATAATAATTGAGATGATAATGGCTATATATTTATTTATTTATGTATGTGGCTATGCAAACAATTTGATGATACATTATTGAGGAGACAATTGAAAAATTCATCATTTAATAATCTTAAGAGGTTCTTCATGATTAAGATTGACGAGTCTGATTGAATCAGAGCTGAGCTTGCCAATATATGTACATCAATTAAAAATTTATCGATGAGGGAAATAGATCCGGGACAAGTGAATGTCATATTTAATTGATGTGCGCGTCTATTAAGACATTATAAGCTAATATCTGTAGTGAAAAGAAATTCGAATTTGAACTATACGAGTCCAACATCCACACAGCTATATCTATAGATACCCATAGACATTAAATATACTACAGTAAAACAATCTTTAATATCTATGGAGTAATACATAAATTCCACATAAACTCACTATACTTAAATATTATAAGGTAAACAATAACAATATGAAAATAGAAAAATTATGAAGCTCTATAGTTGCATAGAATAATTTATTTCAAAAATTTTCGGCTGATAGCCCATAGTCATGTGACATGAAGTCATGAACAATGCGATCGGAATTATTTACTTATAAGGTTCAGGTAGAATACATAATAGATTACGTAATAGTTCATACTTCATGTCACATGACTAGGGCTATCAGCCGAAAATTTTTGAAATAAATTATTCTATGCAACTAGAGCTTCTAACTTCTTAATTTTTCTATTTTCAATATTCATGTTGCAAAGGGAAAATATAATTTTAATAACAATATGTATACGTCAATTTTATTTAGAAATAACAGAAAATTGATTTTCTTCAGAAAAAATTAAAAGAATAGAGTATGAAGTATTTACATTTTACAAGGCCGCAAACAGTGTTTTTATCGATAACACACATATAACACATATATAACACATATATAACACATATATAACACATATATAACACATATATAACACATCACATATATAACACACATATAACACATTATAACACACATATAACACATATATAACACATATATAACACATATATAACACACATATAACACACATATAACACATA
>JAYMFX010235012.1:0-21273 GCA_036784945.1 Monocelis spectator | reverse complement strand
TGCATTACAGCAGAATATTCCCTCGATTATCCGCCACCTCAACCATTTGTATGCATTACAGCAGAATATTCCCTCGATTATTCGCCACCTCAACCATTTGTATGCATTACAGCAGAATATTCCCTCGATTATCCGCCACCTCAACCATTTGTATGCATTACAGCAGAATATTCCCTCGATTATTCGCCACCTCAACCATTTGTATGCATTACAGCAGAATATTCCCTCGATTATCCGCCACCTCAACCATTTGTATGCATTACAGCAGAATATTCCCTCGATTAACCGCTACCACCTCCACAGGTATGCATCGACCCAATAATTTAAATAAAGATGCTTTACAATGGATAGCTTCAAAGCATAACATTATATTTTTTAATAGTCAATATGATATGGCGGGTAATGGAGGGTTGACCGTACTACAGGAGTATTTAATGGCAATACGAGAGGGAGATATTTGAATGATTCAGTGATTTGTGCATTGCGCTAACATGCAAATTTAACAAAATACATCCCTGATTCGCTATGCAGGAGAGCAATACAATTAGAGGCGTACAAATTGTAGCATAGCCAACCACAATTAACTAATACGGCCTCACACTTAAGAGAGTAGAGAGGAGCATAGAGATATCATTCAATGAGAGAGTAGAGAGCATAGAGATATCATTCAATATGAGAGAGTAGAGAGCATAGAGATATCATTCAATATGAGAGAGTAGAGACCATAGAGATGGTTTTTATGTGATTGGCTATGGTTACTGCAAGAGAATAACTAATAAATATTCCATTAAAATACTATTGCAACAAATCAAACACACCATCACACACTTACAATACGAGATCGAATCTGAAGATAATACACAATTCCAATTTACAATTACTCAACAATTGAACTATTCGTGGTATTCTCAAATCAAATGTCTGTGTCAGTTATAGGGTCATGCCCGAAAGACGACAGAGATTCCTTCCTCTAGAGATATCATCAGGAACATGCCATGAGCTTCATAACAGCTGTAACCCTTCCTTGCCTATTTAAAATGAGATGATGTCCTCTCCATGAGAATCAGATCACCACTCTATTGTATACGCTAGAATATTGGTGACGTCACTACTGGATCCAAGCATTCGTTGTTATAGTTACAGTCTATTTACATCTCAGCAGTGACTGAAAAAGAACGTCTTTATTGGCTTAGAGATAGAGAGATTCTCATATCCTAAAGCCAATCAAATTACCCATCCTAACGTCATACTATTTCAGCGTATAGATCACCCAGTAATTATTACATCTCTAAGTAAGTATGTGATTCACTTACTGATATCGAGACTAAGTAACTTATTTATAAATCATCACGTTAAATAATGGTGGCTCAAAACATGATGAGAAATAAGCGAATGAAAGAAAGAGTGTAATGCAGATATTATATAACATTCATTATTTCGAGATTACCTGATATTCTCCAAAATTTGAGAAATCCAATGGTTTGATTGCTGGAGCTGGATTCATCCAAAATTCTACAGCCGACTGTCATTTACAGAAATAAATTGAATCAATACATAGAATATTTATAGAGATAAGTGCAAGAATATTAATAAAAACTCACGAAAGGGTCAATCAGAAATGAAACTATTACGTAATAGAGTGAATAATTTTCATTTTCAATTAAACTAAACAATGGTTTACCTCAATAAATAAGGTTTAAACAAATATGTATACCAATAATGAATGATGATACATGATAACATGTTTCCAAGCCAATTATCAGTACCTGTATAAAACAAGTTGTCTGCCAGAAATCATCGAAATTCCAAGTGGACTGGGGTCGCACATTCCTGGGTTTCAATGATATCAGCCTGTTGATGAGTCGATCACTCGAGTGCTCAACTGGGTATTGATAGCTCGAATATCTGAAATTTCATATCTCACAAATAAACAACAGAATCGATCAATCAGATTACACCAAGAAGCAAACTACTATATCTATAGTACATACTTATTGCTGATAGGACTAGTCTTTGGTAATTGAGCAAAACCCAACAGGGCCAGTGACTTCTCTTCCAAAAACAAATAATAGCGCAGATATGCTTCAAAGAGAGTCACATAAATGCTGGAACAAGAACCTTGCCAGTTGATTTTCTGAAAGTTGAATTGAATAGAAAAGTTAGAATTGCCATTAGCACGCACTGATGAAATGAAATAATAGATACTATATGACAGAAGCTAGGGATGAAGTCATTAGCAAAGTGCCTTATTGAGAATCATTTGCTGTTTTCTTGTGATACAAAAGTTTGTGTAGTAGCTACATTTCTCTAGCTACCACAATGCTTTTAATTATTAGACTGAGAATACTTTGATTTCATTGGCTGACACTGGTATATACGACTGATTTCAGTCAATGCAAGTTAGTGAGTGATCTCTTTACATATGAATATAACCAATTAATTGAAAGGCAAGATCATTTGAAAACTATGTTCAGTTTACATACAAATAATAAGGATAGCTAGGAATTCAATTTTATTGTGATTCAATATTAAGGTAAAGCATTTACGGTGCAAAAACAAATAATTTAGTACATAATTCCTTTTACCTCTCTCCATTTTGGATGCACAATAAAGAGAAAAAAGTTGAAGAAATAATACTCAAATGGATCTGAATAAAAAGGTAACAGTTAAGGAAACAATATACTCTTTGTAAAGCTACCAAAGAATTTCTACAGGATTTGTGTCAGTAATTCTCTAAATAAATTTAATTCAAAAGGATACTCAGTAAAAGATTTGAACTCAATTGACCATTGATCACTAAAACTTTATTCACAAATAAGCTACCAGGTTGAAGATCTTGTAGGGAAGTCTTGCTGGATTCCTGAAATAAATTCATGAGTGATTAGATTTAATAGATTATATTAATGAATGAATAAATAAATAAACAGAAAAATGATCATTATCCAACTTACAGGTAACACATTTATAGGAAACTCATATTTGCAGGTTGCTGAGTCTGGGACAAGTTTGCTTGTGATCAAATCAATTAAAGGTCCACCAGGCTTAAGAAAATTTTCAACTTCTACATAGATTTTATTAAAATTATGTCTTTCATGCAGACACCAGCCTTGTCTATCACCAAATCCAAATATATCTTCTACTAACTTGGGAAAAATTGTATGAAGATCCTATAAATAAGAAAGCATAATACTTAATATAATAATGATTAGTTTAGTATTCATATTTTATAAGATAAGAAATTTATTTTTATTACTTGAACCGATGCACTGGAAACATATTTTTTTAGTTCAGTCAATTTGATTTCTAAAGTTTTGTTAAGTATTTCCATGTTGATTATAATCTAAAAGTAAATAAGTTAAATTAAATCTTTAATTTGTAGCAAATGCACTTTAAAATAACTAAAGCTTATTATTTCTAATAAACCAATATTGCTTTTATGATAAGGTCAAGGATAAAGTAAATGGAAAACTAGTGAATTCATGTGCAAATACTCATGTCAATATACTTAAGAATCTAGAGTATTATTGATTCATCTATGTATAAATGTTAGCGACCAAGTCTAGACATGGTCTAACGCTGACATAAGCGTTGTCAGCGTTTGGTCCGACCAGTTCTTGACATTTAGCTTAATTTTTTTGTCAAGAACTGGTCGGGATAACTTGTTCAATCCAACCATGTCTAGACTTGGTCGCGTTAGCGTTTGGTCGCTAACATATATAATTAAGTAATATAACTCAATGAAAATGACTAAAAATACAATTCATTTACCTTAAATAATTATTAGTGTTAGGATAAACTTTTAAGTGATACCATGAAACTTGAAATGAAAGCTTAAATTATGTATTATGATGAGATGGTAAGATAGGGGATGAATTATATTATGTTGAGTTGATAAAACTATTAGGTGCAAAAATCAGATTTGATTTAAATTTTCTACTGAGGGGTATGCTAATTCCATTAAATTTAAAAAATTAAATTAGGACAATGTTTAATATGTGATACTGACATAAATTATTGTATTCATGTCATAAATGTCATGCTTTAAAAAACATTTATGAATTTTAGTGTATGAGAATATAATAGAATAAAGGGATTATTTTATTGAAGTTAAAATTTTGCTGGAAAAATGCAATCAAAATTAAAAAATATTTTTCATATATATATGCATGATTATCTTAAATAGAAATGTCAAATTACAATATTAAGAAAATTATGAAATTGTCATTAGCGCTTTTTTATTAAAAATAAAAAACTTAGTTGACTAAAACTATTTAAAATCCATCTTTAAAAAACGCTGAAAAGCATTTTTGTTAAAAAATCTCACAAAATGTTACTATTCTTGACAGACATTTACTTCATTGACAAGAGGAATGAGCAAGAGTGTCGGAAATTTGATCTTAAAAGGTAATGCTGAATTTTTTTACATGGCATGGAATGCATAGTACGTGTTATTGCATATTGGTCATATTCTTGTTTTAACGATTGATTATCAGTTAATGGACGTAATATAGGAACCTGAATTAAAATTTAATAATTATAAAACGGATCGCATTTACTCATATGGTATAGCAAAAACTTGAAAGTTCTGATAGAATAAAGTTCTATAAAATAATAATAGCGTTTATTTTAGAAAGATTTAATTTTAATTGAACCATGTACTGAAACTCAAAGTCTGTTTAGAATACGGTCTTTAAGTTCAACTTTTCATTTGCAATAAATATTTTTTTATTATCTAGGTATAATTAAAGCCATGCAATTATTATTTCACTTTTTTATGCAACTTTAAAAATTCTTTTATATGCATAAACATTAATTAAATTAATTAAAGGGATTTTGATGTGAAAGCATTAAATTGAATCAATTCACGCAAGTTTTCTAGTAAAGACTTAATGAAGCAGATGCATACATACGTCGTAAGAATAGCAAGTACCTACCTTAGGTATCTGCATTTAAGGTAGGTACCGATGTTATCGAGTTGATATATTTTGTTAAATAAGAGTTGAAAGGTCTAGCGGGTTTACAAAAACGTGGTTCAGAAAATTATAATAGCGTACCGTAGATTAAATGAATACTAAATACATTTGAGTATACCACATATAATCTTAAAATAAAATCATTAATAAAGTTTATCCTTCAAAACAGAGTTTTATTATCTTTATGCACCACATAAAATGCTGGATATTCGATAATTCTTGTATTACATAATACTGACTTTAAATTATGATCAAGGTCAATCAATATAAATCGCTTGACATCGATTGATTTAGGACGAGGTTCACATCTTAGAAACACTGAAATTTCACTCATCAAAGAAGGAAGACCAATATTTTTTACATCGTATTGGACATCAGGTGTCACCCTTTTAGGGTTAGTAAGTCGATGAATTAATGCTCTAATAGATTCCGTATCTTTACAATCATGCAAAGTAGCAGAGAAGAAGTGTGTAGTAGTCTCCTTCATATTCCTCTGAATTCTAAACTCTACAGTCCAAAAGATCACCTTAGAATCCACACGTGTAGAATTCAATTTGTGTCGAGTTAGCTGATTGGTCATGAAGCTCAAGTCAATGCCTTGGTTTCTAGCCACCCATTGTAAATGTTTCTTCTGTTTTCGAGTATCCATCTAAATATGTAAAGAAGAAGATTTAACTATATATGTATATGTAGTGCATTGACAATATTAACTTACAGTTAAATTGAGTTTTAAGATTAACAATTGAAATATATAAAATGAAGGCGTTTGAATCTGTAAATAGGTACAATTTGTATAAACAATTTGCATTGATCGAGAGTCATCCATAACCCAACCCACACGACCAAGTAAGTTATAAGCACATATATCTCGTACTGTTTACATAATCTTAAGTGATTAGAGACTTTGGTCATATTAGTATGCATCAGAGTATCTCGGATGAATTGTATAAAAGTCAGCAGTAGATCAATTAGTCAAACAGAAGCGTCATCTTACCAATAACGAAAAATGAATTCATTTCGAAATTACGACTACAGGGGTTGTTTGATTTTAATTTTTGTTATGCAGTCATTTGGACAAGCACCGGTCTTTATATATCAACCAGACTATTGGCTGGATTTCACAATGGATAATCATAAGACCAGTTCAGACATACCGCAATTTTCATGCGAAGGAGTCAACGGCTCGAAACCATTCACTTACAGTTGGTACAAAATTGAAAAGTCAACGTATCGCCTAGTTAACAATTCAGGAATATTAATTGCAAAGGATGGCCAACAAAACGACTGTTTCTTCTGCATTGCTAGAAACAAATACGGAGCGACGCGAAGTAAAACAGCATGCGTAAAGAGAATTAAATTAGTAAAATTAAGTGTTTTCAATTGCGTCTACTTATATTATAGTATTAATGACACGGCGCATGCGAATTTATTCTATTATAGAATCAGTATTACAGTACAATCCATGCAGTACTGTTGGACTACTTTTCCCAGAATAAAGAAAACAATTTGCAGCAGCAATCCGTTTCGATGTTTTGATGAAGCTTATCAAAATTATAATCTAACTATTCAATGGTTTCCCAGCTCAATCATAAAAGAACTCAAACGTATTACATCCTCGGGAATGACGAACGGTCCAAATGAATATGCCACTTCTAATCAAATCCGGGAGAAAATAACCACCGTATATCATATACAAACAAAATATATAAGAGCACTATTTGAAAAGGTTCCTCTCAAGGTAAAAAATGTTACTCTACATTGCCTTACACAGGCGAAAAATGTGAAGTTTGATTTTAAGATAAACTTGCCGCAATATGAGATGGATGGAAAAATGAAATCTCTTTCCATTTTTGATATACCCACTATGAAATCTGAACTATTTAGATGCACGGATACTTCAGGTAACGAAATTGCTAATCGTAAAATCAGCGTTGAAAAGGGCGGAGGTAATAACAAAAGTTCTTACATGATTGATCCCAAGTTACCGTTATCTCTAGATTGTCGAAATGATGCAACAATAACTTGGTATTATAACTCTCAGGAAGTGGAGTTCAATGATGACAAATTCGAAGCAAGTCCTAATTCGAATTCTTTACTTATTAAGGAACGTTTGCCGGGTGTTTATCAGTGTATTGCTTCACGAAATTATGTTCTAAAGAGCTATATCGTTCAATTTACCCTTTCACTTTATTTACCAATTAATCGTAAATCATTTGATGCTTCTAGTGTTGATACAATATCTTGGCCATTACAACTTCAAATAAATACTCCAAATTTTAGGCGAAATAAAATTTTTTGTAACACTACCATTAATTATTCATCAGTAAATCAGGAGAATTTTCAAAACCAATTAATTCTTGATAAAGAAAAGTTCACCGCAAATGGTTTTGAACATCATCTCAATTACACTGTTAAATTGCTGTCTGACATTCCTCTCGGTGAAGTTTTCCCGAAGAATACATCATTATCAGCTAACATGACTTGTTTCTATGGCACTACTGTAAAGGCGACGGCTACATTGAATATCTCCGTGTTCAATTTAAAGAATGAATTGGAAGATCTTCTTAATCAAAGTAATCCTACTCAGGAACAAATCTTCCAAACATCAGAGAAGCTTGTTCAACTGACAGAAAATCCAGACCATCTAACTGCACAGAATCTCAACCTCGCGACTCACTTGTTGGGAAAGATTCTTCCCAATGCTTCGTCAAATACAAAACAAACTGAGATATTTCTTCAAGCAAGTTTTAATCACTCTTCTATTTAATTTTCCTAAATAAGCTATAAATATAAGATTTTAATATAGTTGTGGGATGTTTGGAGGCTATTCATAATTAAATGATTTTGTCACACATTTTTAATTTTATCATTTAAACAAAGCTATAAATAATAAAACGGTGGTTGTCCCTCTGCAACATTGTAGGATAAAAATAAAATAAAATGCCTGTGTTGCTGTAAGAATTTAATTTCACAAATTTTCGGCGATCCACGCCATAATCTAGAATTTTTACCAGATCCCCAAAAATAACACATAAAAGTAATACTATGTTTATTTTCATTTATGCAAATGGTATAAAAGTACAAAAACCAGCTTAAATATCTAAATACTGTCAGTTAGCATTCTTGTTATAAAAAATTTGAGATCACTCAGCTTTCTACCGAACAAGATCATGTAGGCTGTCGCAGGACATGAAATTCGTTATGCATCAACAATTGGGTCAACTAAATTCAACCAGATTACACAATATTGATGCAATGCAAATTAAGATAGGACAGAAACTGGGACCACAGATTGTTACCGGTTTAGACCGAAATTGCCGAAATCTAATCAGGAAAGTCAAAATGTGGTACTAACTCTCTTTAATCCTTTGTTTCGCTAGGCACCATCTTATTTCTGTATCAAAATGTATTGAGAATATTAATTCCGACACCGACATTTTATTTCCACGTTTAGTAATCAGGCCGATAGAGTCTGAAAACTTTCAGCATTAAAAATTCCAACAAAATTGATAATCCATATGATATGTAATGAAAACAATATTTCAATTTTAAATTATAGGGAGTGGAAAATTTGGCCTCCATCCCAGTGGAGAAGCTACAGAAGAGTCAGAAAGAACACAATATTTCCCAGAGACTACTAAATATCGTCGACGAGCTGCTACCAAACAAACTTAAACCGGGACAAATTTTAGTCGGCAAAAAGATTACATTAGGAAAGTACGCTAAAAGTGACAATCAATCAGAGAGATCGGACGATGTGGTTACTTTTGATTCAGCAACATTCAACTTTTCAATTCACAGTAGAAATAGTTTAGAAATGAAGCAACAAGAGAATAACACTCAGGTGAGAATCGCAATACGACTGAATTCCATGTCTGGCAAATATGTCACCTTCAAATACATGGAGTCTGATGCTCTAATGACATCACAGAATATTAAGAGCAGTCAACGCACCGTGTCTCCAATTATTTCTGCTTCAACCAAATTAAAACAACACTCGGAAAATTCGGTGACAATAGATTTTAACAGCGCTGGTCGCAAATCTCATTCCGAAAATGAAGAATGCGTATTTTGGTCGGTACACGCTAATCAATGGTGCTCTAATGGTTGTCGCACCAAACGATTATCTCCCAATATCACACGCTGTGAGTGCTCTCATTTGACTAATTTTGCATTACTGATGAAGATA
The DNA here is from genome assembly GCA_036784945.1 of Monocelis spectator. Taxonomy (NCBI): domain Eukaryota; kingdom Metazoa; phylum Platyhelminthes; order Proseriata; family Monocelididae; genus Monocelis; species Monocelis spectator. The sequence goes on along the minus strand of JAYMFX010235012.1, from coordinate 12,111 downwards.
GAATGTAGAGAAACAATCAATTTGCAGCATAGCTACAATCTGACAATCCTTACTAGAATTTGCTTGACAATTTCAGTATTGGCGTTGATCATTTTCTGTGCTGTTTATTTTATACAATTTCGAAAATCCGATCATACTTGCTCGAAGTCTCAAATAATCTTGAAAAATAAAAAAAATCAAACAACTACACTACTTAGTTTTGGTGCAACTCTACTACTAGCGAGTTTAACTTTTCTGATTGCGGGAAATTATGCGAAAGATGATTCAACATGCAAAATCATTGCCGCTTTGCTGCATTATCTCTATTTGAGCGTATTTCTATGGTCAGTTGTTGAATGTGCCCGTCTCTATATCAGTATTGTAAGCCTATACAACAATAAGAGCTCCATGTTATTGTACATTCCGCGTTACTGTCTGACATCCAGCTGTTTCGCTTGGACTTTACCAATGCTTGTTGTGGCAGTGTGTGCTATGATTGATATAAACAATTATGGCTATGAAAATTGCGATTCTCGTCCAAATTGTCAACCTTTGAAGGCGCCTGGTCTATGCTATCTAAAGCAAATGGCGTTTTATTGGTACTTTTTAATACCCAGTGCTCTAATTTTGTTCATCAACTTAATAATCTTTGTTCTGATATTCTGGATTGTTATTCAGACAAAGCGAGTACAAGTGGAAAGAAAGCGACGAGCTGGGAAGAAACAATCCTTTAAAGATATAGCCCAGTCAGTTTATAGTATAATGGGAATTTTTTCCATTTTCAGTTTATCATGGATATTTGGTTTGATGCAATTTTATTCCATAAAATTCATCTTTCAGTATATTTTCGTGTTCACTACCAGTCTGCAGGGATTTTTTCTATTTTTGTTTTATTGTATATTAAAGCCAGAAATGCGATCAACTTTATTTAAAGGAAGTGCAATATTCACAAAATACCGCAGCAGTGAACCCTCACTGACTTGGTCTTCAAAGTATAATAAGCAAGCAAAGAGAAAAGAGTCATCTGAATCTTCCAAGAATCAAACAATACATTTGAGTGAAAATAATGACATTTAATTTTTTAATTTAAGAACCTATTCCTCAACCAATTTTATAAATATTGTGTTATAATTTGAAATTTTATATTAATACATTTTTGAGACAATCAAGGTTTAAGTTTTAACATAAATTTCAATATAAGTATCTTATTGAACTACTTTTAGTAATAAACATTTGTTACATACTACTTTTGTTCTCAAAAACATTAATTAAACTTTATTAATTTGTGGTAAAAATAATTATAATTTTTTTAAAAGTTTAATACATTCAGATATTAATAAATATGTGATATACCTTCATACTCTCTTTAGTGTAATTTTCCACACAACGGTCCAAATCTTCCAGATATCGATAATCAGAAAGTAAGGTGAGCTCATTATACTGATCCTTCTTAACATACTTGGTCACATCTCTTTCTCCAGAACACTTATTATTAGTTTTGTGTACCTTGCAACATTGTAGGGAACAAGTTCTAAAGGAGCATCGGGGACAACAGTAAATTGACTTTTTTGATAAACAAATCTGACACTTTTCATTTTCAGCAATTTGGAAATCAGAGTTGCATATAGCAGCCATCTAAAAACTTTGATAATAACCAAAAGAAAATCAACATGGTTACTTAAAAATAGTGTATGAGTTTAATGGGTAAAACATTTGACTATGGAAATTATAAAACAATCTTGTTAGGTTTTTATTGAATCCATTCAAATCAAGTCACTACACTTCTAGTCTTGATAATCTGTCACAGTCTTGGGAGGGAACAGATTGATTCTTATCTTATGATCCCAGGCCACAATATGATTAAATTAGCAAACACAAATACCTTATTAGATTAAAATATAATTTATAGGCAGTATGTTGAACAAAATAAATAAATATATATATATATGGTTTTTGAAATAATCAGAGGTTAATTATAAATTACAGAATAATTATAATGGGAAAAAGGAACTCTGTTAATCTGAAAGAGAACCAATTTCTTAACCATCCTGTGTTTGTATAAAAACTCCAATATAATATTTTTTAACTTAATATCATAACTTTTATCTTATCAATATTATAAAATGTATCCTGCTTATCAATCAAATTTGTGTGTCTATAGTAAGCAATTAAATAGATGTAAAGACAATAAGTGACTCATTTAATAAAATGAATTATTAAAATTTATCTTGAATATTGTTGATGCCTCTATGATGACTATCCAAAAAAAAAACACTTGGAAAATTGAACTTTTTACTAAAATGCAACATAATAAATAACTTACAAAAAACTGATTGTACTCATTGCAACGTTTGGTCACCCAATGTTTTCCTTGATTTAACAAATTTCTCTCAACAATAACTGTTAGAATTTATGCTCTAGCAATATACTAACTAACATTGAAAATCAATGTTTAAACTTTATAATTATATTAATATTATTCAAAATTTTTGGCAACAATGATAAGAAGATAAGCACAATAAATTTAACCTAAGCTTAAAATTGCAATATACCAACCTTAAAAACACGAGATTTCAATTAGACTATTTAATATTCACCCGCTATTATTTTTGTTTTAATGTTAGTAGCATAAAACAAAATGTGCCATAAGCACTTAGAGCATAGAGTAATTAGTAGGGTGTTATATAATTACTCTATGACTTAGAATATATTAGTGTATTTAAAGTATAATCCAAGGCATCAATAAACTCGAATTTGAGTCATTCTGTGTCGGTAAGCTTAATCCCCTTATATGTACTACAAACAAACATACGATTACTGTGTTTTCGCACGGGGTTTAGTTTCAAGATTAAATAATTCTATAAATTAGTAAAACTTTTATCATAAATCTTACAAAAAGCTTTAACAAAAAAGTTAATTGAAAATTTTCTTCTCCGTCTCGTCAATCGCGATGTTAATGATGTCACAGATTTATGTGTCTTCGAAGGACAATTTCCTCTTCATTGAATATTTTATTATTTGTGGTGGACAGAATTTTGAAATTTTTGTTCATTATTTAATGTAAAATAATTTATGTCAACGTCCAATTTGTATATGAAACAAAGATAATATTTTTGATATCTAGGCGCATTAATGTGAATTTGTAACAATTTGAATATACATATAATATGTAACTTAACTATATTTTATATCCTCTTATAGTAATAGCAGTAATAAATAGATACTGATAAAACGCATTTAACTTTATGTAATCGATAATTATTGTCTATTATATCTACATAATAAATGCACTCAATTTCGACAAACATATTCATAAATGCATTTGGAATCTCCACAATTGACTAATACTGCACTGGACTACTTGCCTCAGTAACTGCATCGCGGCTTAAGCTGCTCCAACGAGTGCAGAATGTATATTGTGCACGTTTCGTTTGTTGTCTATACAGCGAAGAGACTCTAACCTCACAGGCATAGAAATCGGAGCTGTTGCGGCTGTTGACAAAATAATTCCGATTTCTATGCTCACAGGCAATGAGACCTCGATTTTACGGTCGCAGTTTCGCATCTTCGATTAAGGGCGGCCGGTATCTCGCTCCACCAGCCAATAGCCAAACAAACTCAAAGTCGGGCATTTAAACCATATCATCCAAAATACTAATGACTTTCATCTTTTAAAAAACCCCTCAAATCTTTCCTATTTACTTCTTAGTTTTTCTTCTTTTTTATCTTTATGCACTTTAATTTAAATGCATTTAACCTTATAATGAAATAAGAAACAAACCCAATAAAATTAAGACCACACAAGTATTTCTTGTATATAATGTCATATAGAGTATGAAAACCAAGTTACAACACATTTAAAGAATTGCAACACGATTCATAAGAATCTGAAAAGCGATAGCTTATAATTAATATATTAATTATATCCATAGTAAATACCGTATAAATCTAGCTGCATATTTACATTTGCGAAAATAACAATTGAAGTTGGAAAATAGTACAAATATAAATAAAAATTATAGGCTGTTTCAATGTTTCAATCGATATACCTATAAGAGACGTGTACAATGAATGTCTTGTAAAATACAATATAGCGAATAGTAGAATGATAAAAATCTTCATATATTGCATAATGTGGTTTGATTTATATTGTAAATAAAATAAAGCATAAATATAGACCTAAAAATAAAGATGACATAAATTTGTTGAATATAAGGATTCTTAATGCAAATTGTAAAATGTTATGGAAATTTAACCGCCCATACTTTAAGTAGATAGCTATTTAATAAGCATATCATTTTAAATGGATTTTTGCCTCTCAGGTTACAAATTAAGGAAACTATGAAGATAAATAAAATGTTGTTTGCATCTTCTCTGAATAAACTGAATTAAAAATAGATAAAAATAATTAAAAAAATTAAAGCGTTCCATATAGTTGTTAAAATATTGATGTTTATAATTTAATGATAATGATTGAATTCCATTTTAACATTTTTGCTTAAAAGTATAAATATTTAAGTAAAATCTTTTATAAACGTCTAAATTTGTATAAATTCATCTCTAAATATACCTTACAATGAGAATCAGGTATATTAAGCCATAAAATGGAATTCTGATAAATGCAGGCTCACGGAATACGAAAAAGTGCAGCGCTAAAAGTATAGATATTCTATTATAAGAGAAACGGAATGACAAATTATGAATGAAATAGTAAAATACTCGTACCATAGAGATCGAACTATCGTGTCCGATCTCTATGGTTCGTACGCACTTCTTCAATACTATGTGTATATTTTAGACGGGAAGAACGTCATGCAGCCTGTTGATCACACAAATGAAAATTGAGAAAGGACATATGTAAACATGATGTATTCGTCGTGTAACCGTCACAATAAAAAGGGGAACACTTTGTAGAGAGAGATTTTTCATATTAAAAACTATTCATATCAGACTAGATTTTTGGCATACTTTTTGGTCTAGAAGGCATATCAGTTCGAACTGTAACATTCGCGCTAATATTGGACGGTGAAATAGGGGCAGAGAAGGATTTCATTGGCGCATTAGTGGAACTACTGGTAGTTGGGTACATAGCATTTACTTCGAATGTGTTTTGATTCGTGGGTAGTAGGAAATTTGTACACGAAGAGGATTTTTCGTCACGACTTCTTTCTACGGGATTATTATGATGCATTCCAGAATGCTTTTTTATCGGGGATTTACGCTTTAATCGTTTAGGATTAGGATATGTTGGTGATTCAGATTGACTAGGAGGTTCAAGATTCGTCGGTTGATAATCGTTTTGGGCGCTTATACTGGTCAGAGTGTTTATCACAGGTTGTTGCAGGGCACTGATAAGTAATTTATTGCTGCAGGTGGCTAAATTAGATTGAGGCAAAGGTAATAGAGTTGAAAAACTTCTCAAGGGTTCCGAATACACACTCGAATTATATTCACGTTTTAGATTCAAGTTGGATTTGCTGGGACTACAGCCACGACTGAGGGAAACTCTTGTCGAGCAATCTTTTTGCGTGCTATTTTGTTTGCTGGTCTTTTTGTCTTGCTTCAAAATATAGGGCAGAAGGGTCATAATTTGAACTGAACCGACCAAACCTAAAGAAAATTCAGAATCAAATAAAGAAAACAATCAATAAAAGAAGATAAAAAGAATCATTTCTTTCGCATTATGAGTTACAGAAAAAACGTCTAATATCTATGGTTTTATCAAATTCATAATTCCATAGAAATCTGATGTCGGGGAACCGACATGAAATCGAATACCATTCTGGCTTCCAGAGACAGTCTATTTCTTATGGGTGAGTGGTATAATTATTATATTTCTGAAATTATTGAGAATATGACTAACCTGAAAAGAAAACTTCCTCAACGGTTTTACAATTTATTTTCTTTATATAATTTAGTTGGGAGGTGAGTTTGAGACATCTTGCGCCCGCCTCCAGAGGAATCAGGTTCTCCAAAGAGACTCGGATAAACTCTTCTTGCAAATCATGGAATAAGCTAATCAAATTGTCCGGTGCTGTGGTATCAAGGTTGCCTTAAAAATAATTTAATAAATAATATGTAATTAATATAATGGTACATAATAATCAATGGATATGACATAATTATAATTAATTGTAAATTGTAATACATTGTACCCACTTGGTTCAAACATGAGAAAACATCGCAAATAGGCGTATTCCATGCATGTTAAATCGCTGTCTGTAAATTTAGCTACAAGCTCCTTTACTTGCAGTATTTCGGAGATCACTTGCTCAACCTTTTCTTCGTCAATTTTACCTACATACATGAAATAATTCATTTAATACAAAAATGATAAGATCAAACAAATTTGGGGAAAATCTTTAAAATTAAACTCACGCAGGTTACTACTAAAGTAGTAGTTAAATTGATAAATATTTTATTTTATAAAGCTGAACTTTAGTCATGAAAAGCATTGCTTCATTTAAAAAAATTAAATCATTCAATATTGATTAGATAGACAGAATGTGATAATACTCACCATCTTTGACACTAAGTTTAAGGTGACTTATGATAGCATTGACTACAGTGTTGATATGAATGCTATCAGCTGTCTGACAAATTCCAAGAATGAATAGCTCACACCAAGCCTTATCCAAGAGCTCCTTCTGAACAGAAAATCTAAAAAATAGAACATAAACTCACTGCACACCAATCCATTGCAAAAACAGAATTTTAGAATTTTATCGAATATTAAAAATAAATGGTAAGAATTCGAAAAAATCGATTATCGATCATTCATACGACTTACTCTAATTTGCCGAATAAATCGATATTTCTGATCCAGTCCATAGTTTGAAACAGCACTCTTGATGCCATTTCACCCACATATTGGATATTTATGAGAGATGGCAGAGGTATGAGCTGCAGAACGAAAGGATAGGAATCTTTCGAAATCAATAAATCGCCAGTGCTGTTATTGTCATTGAAACTGTCTGAATCTTCAACCATATTCATATCTAAAATATTGAAAATATCAATGATATTTTAATTAATCAAAGTACAGTATATATAGTAAGGATTATCTATATAGCTGAAGGATGGTCGAGTGATTTAGGCATTGAGTTACAAGATTTGTTAGAGATTGAACCATAACCATATTGTCTTCTAATTCCCATCGAATCAGAGGATGATCTATCAGATGACTGCTAGAATAAAGAGAAGAAGAAAGTAGCAGAAAGCTTCTAAATGAAAAAGGAAAGAAAGCACACCAACGGATTGATTGATCAACGCATAGAGCTGAAAAGAAGTAAATAAGCCATAAATGGAATACCGAGGTCTTCATGATTAGGTATAATGATATGGGGACTTTGAGGAGTTGGAGAAAGGTTTTCTAATGATGAAGCGATATAGCATTGCTAATATTCCAAATAAATCGAATATTACTATTTCTATGTATAGGTATATTAGTTTGTGAAAATTAGTTTGAATCACTGTGAAAAATAAATAGCAAAAAGTTCAGGCAGGAAATTTGTTTAAATGAAGTTGATATAAAAAATTTCTTTGTCATATATAAAATGGTTCGCATTTTGGGGAGAATTGAATTATTTTCATGAATGACTTTTACTCAGACTATAGCAACCAACCTGGGTCATTATCCGGAATATAATTTGGTGAGTCTTGAGAAGCTACGGATACCGAGTTTCCATTCCCTAAAACAGAATTATTATGATGAATTAATGAATTACATCCATGATTATAAGTTTGATCTTCAAAGCAACAACTATTCTTTAAAACAAATATGTTCAAAATTACTCACTCTTCTTGAATAGCTTTGAGGACTTTGATTTGGATATGGTGGTCACTTTTGAAGGATCAAACTCATTTGCAGGAATGGTAAATGGGGGCAGAATAACTGGGAATACTTCCTGAATGGGGTTGGAGACTGGAACGATGGGGTTGAAGACTGGAACAATGGGCTCAAAGGAGGCCACAACATTATTGCTCTGAATATCATAAAAATGATCATCTTCTTTATTAAGTGGTGGGTTTTAATCAAAATTTCTTTATTAATTAATGTTTTTACCTCAATCTTAATTTGCGCATCTAAATCTTGGTTGCAATGCGTCTCAATGGGTTTGGTGGCACTATCCATGGAATTGTCACTGTGGTCCTGCTTAGTTGATTTGGTTGGGTCGTTATTTGTGGTTGGCTTGGTTTGTATTTGTTGTGTAGCCTGAGTGATACACGGTGATTCTGATTGACTATTCCCAGCTGATCTTCGCTCATTCTGTACAGCTTCTGAGCGCATTCCAACCTGATAGAACAATGCATAGTCCTTATAATAGTGAGAATTTGTAATTGAAATGAATTGTTATTCGTCTCAATGCCATTTCGTCTACTCAAAATATACACGAGTCTGAAAGGGTCAATCATTGACGACACTCTCAGTCTGAAAGGGTCAATCATTCACGACACTCTCAGTCTGAAAGGGTCAATCATTCACGACACTCTCAGTCTGATAGGGTAAATCATTGACGACACTCTCAGTCTGAAAGGGTCAATCATTGACGACACTCTCAGTCTGAAAAGTTCGATCATTGACGACACTCTCAGTCTGAAAGGATCAATCATTGACGACACTCTCAGTCTGATAGGGTCAATCATTGACGACACTCTCAGTCTGAAAGGGTCAATCATTCACGACACTCTCAGTCTGAAAGGATCGCTCATTGACGACTCTCTCAGTCTGAAAGGGTCAATCATTGACGACACTCTCAGTCTGAAAGGGTCAATCATTGACGACACTCTCAGTCTGAAAGGATCGATCATTGAAGACACTCTCAGTCTGAAAGGATCGATCATTGACGACCCACTCAGTCTGAAAGGGTCAATCATTGACGACCCACTCAGTCTGAAAAGGTCAATCATTGACGACACTCTCAGTCTGAAAGGGTCGATCATTGACGACACACTCAGTCTGAAAGGGTCAATCATTGACGACACTCTCAGTCTGAAAGGATCGATCATAGACGACAATCTCAGTCTGAAAGGGTCAATCATTCACGACACGCTCAGTCTGAAAGGGTCGATCATTCACGACACTCTCAGTCTGAAAGGGTCAATCATTGACGACACTCTCAGTCTGATAGGGTAAATCATTGACGACACTCTCAGTCTGAAAGAGTAAATCATTGACGACACTCTCAGTCTGAAAGGTTCAATCATTCACGACACTCTCAGTCTGAAAGGGTCAATCATTGACGACACTCTCAGTCTGAAAAGTTCGATCATTGACGACACTCTCAGTCTGAAAGGATCGATCATTGACGACACTCTCAGTCTGAAAGGGTCAATCATTGACGACACTCTTAGTCTGATAGGGTAAATCATTGACGACACTCTCTGTCTGAAAGGGTCGATCATTGACGACTCTCTCAGTCTGTTTCTCTTGTGTAGATTTCTCATGAACGAACACATTCATGAGTTTATGCTCAATCAACACTCACATCCAGACATTTTCTCAATCGACAGAATTGACAGCGATTTCGATAGATTTTGTTCACGAGGCAATTCTTTTCACCGCGACACACATAATTCACATGACCACGGATTGACCGTTTGAAGAAGCCTTTGCAACCCTCACAAGACACAACACCATAATGTCGACCTAAATAGCAAGAACACAAAATATAAATCTCGTTAGAAATCTTTCGTAAATATATTTTTAAATGTCGCCGTTAACATTTGATTGGAACACAATAGTTTTACACTTCTGAAATCGTTTGCTTTTACTCAAGTGTTATGTTCTCAGCGTATTCATGAACCCAATCAAACAGAATTCCTTGAATCAGAAAGACACGACAATTATGCATTTTAAATTTAGAATTTAGTAATTTATATTTTTAAGAATAACTTTTAACAGATAATCTTGCCAATCAATAATTTTCATCACATCACTATTAATTAGCCAGTTAACTAATCATTGTGCAATAATTGAGAAATGAGAACTGTAGAGAACTTCGAGATTTATGTTCTCATACATTCCAGGAGAACCTGAGAACCCATAGAGATTGGGCTGTCTTTAAGGAAGATATAAAAGGACGGTGCGATGTCTATGCTGTCTGGTACCATTAATACCATAACTATTTATGCATATCTATGGGTATTTCAGTTTGAATTGACCATATGGTCAATGCTAAAATACGCAGGAACCGAAATATTTTCAAAGCAACATGACCGATGACCAGCTTGAAATATATTGAAATTTTCGAACTCAGCATATTAGTTTATTACAGAAAATCCTAATGACACTATTTTGAATAATACTTTGTCCTTGGTCCGACAACTTTCAGATATCCTCATGAAATCTTAGTATTACGTGGAGAGATATGTGAAGAGAGAGAGAAATATGTGGAGAGATATGTGAAGAGAGAGAGAAATATGTAGAGAAATATGTGAAGATAGAGAGAAATATGTGGAGAGATATGTGAAGAGAGAGAGAGAGAAAGAAATATGTGGAGAGATATATGAAGAGAGAAAGAGAGATATGGGGAGAGATATGTGAAGAGAGAAAGAGAGATAGAAATATGTGGAGAGATATATGAAGAGAGAAAGAGAGATATGGGGAGAGATATGTGAAGAGAGAAAGAGAGATAGAAATATGTGGAGAGATATATGAAGAGAGAAAGAGAGATATGGGGAGAGATATGTGAAGAGAGAAAGAGAGATATGTGGAGAGATATGTGAAGAGAGAGAGAGAGATATATGGAGAGATAGATATGTGGAGAGATATTTGGAGAGATATGTGGAGAGAGAAAGAGAGAAAGAAATATGTGGAGAGATATATGAAGAGAGAAAGAGAGATATGTGGAGAGATATGTGAAGAGAGAAAGAGAGATTGTGGAGAGATATGTGAAGAGAGAGAGAGAGAGATATGGAGAGATAGATATGTGGAGAGATATTTGGAGAGATATGTGGAGAGCTTAAGTTTGACTCCTGCGTACTTTAGCATTGACCATAGTAGGCCATGTATATATATATGTAGTATGATGACACGAAGTGATGAGAGAGAGAGAGAGAGAGAGAGAGAGAGAGTATAGAGTGATGAATTTATATATAAAATTAATTTTATTATACTGATTGTGAGATAAAACGAATTGATTCTAACACAATACACAATATCATCATATATTGGGGGCCAATTTCCTTTGTTTACATGAAGAATGCGTAAGTTATTAAGGCCTACAGATATACTGCACTCATCATCTGAACATTAACTATTGACTTTGATAGGTACTATACTACTAACAGGTTTAAAGGTCGGTTCTTCATCACTCTATACTCTCTCTCTCTCTCTCTCTCATCACTTCGTGTCATCATGCTATATGTACGAGTATATTCATTATATAGAGAGAGACTATAAAAGTTATGAAAGGTCATGATGATGTTAGTCAAAACAGAGCAGAGCAATAACTCGAGACTCAGACAGAACAATGCTGCATATTATATAGGCTACAGCGTGACGATAAACAGACTGTGTGATTAGGTATTTGACATTCTTGTATTTATTTGGGTTACGTCCGCATGGTTACAATCTCATAGTTTAGGTACCTAAAATCAGGCATTCAATTAAATTCATAAGGCAGTAAAAGCTGCAACCGGATAAATGATAGACTGGACTATGAGATGCATTATTACAATATTTTGATTCATATTTTAGCTTCGTGAATAACTTACGAATGAATTTAGCGATTATTTGTCATTTTATTCAAGCACAGAGGAGCCAAAACCTTTTCAAAACACGAAAGAGTCAAACTTAAAGCTCTCTCTATACCTCTACATTATAGAAAGATTGGTTGGGCATAATGGCAAAAATCGGGTCATTAGGATTTTCTATAATAAACTTTCTATGTCTTACCACTTTGAGATATGCTATGAAATTTTAAGAGGCTGTAGAGAGCAAAGGTTTGACTCCTGCGTGCAATCAGAGAATATTAGGTATTTTTGGACAGTTTTTGAGCCTTGAGTACGACTCCTATAGTTAAAAGTATGGTATAGAAGTATGGTATAGAAGTATGGTATAGAAGTATGATATAGAAACATGATATAGAAGCATGGTATAGAAGCATGGTATAGAAGCATGGTATAGAA
>JAYMFX010234901.1:10647-21119 GCA_036784945.1 Monocelis spectator | reverse complement strand
GAGATAATATTCAATCAAATCTACAATATCGACTATCGATTTCTATAGTTATCAAAAGAGATAATATTCAATCAAATCTACAATATCGATTATCGATTTCTATAGTTATCAAGAGAGATAATATTCAATCAAATCTACAATATCGACTATCGATTTCTATAGTTATCAAAAGAGATAATATTCAATCAAATTTATAATATCGATTATCGATTTCTATAGTTATCAAGAGAGATAATATTCAATCAAATCTACAATATCGATTATCGATTTCTATAGTTATCAAGAGAGATAATATTTAATCAAAACCAGAACAACTATCGATTTTTTCGTTCATGCACTTTAAGACGCATTGAGGTCATTTTATTCCATCACTTCTTAGTATTTCTCTTAGATAGATAAGCTATTAAAGAGATTATTGTAAGTGATTCTAATTCGGGTTGACAAATGTTATTCATTATATGAGATATTTATTTTGAATTTGTGGCTTATTTCAGCTAATTGCATGAGTAAATGTCATGAAAACGCGGAGTGCATTGGAGGTCAATGCTTCTGTAAAACGAGCTATACTGGAGATGGTGTGTCTAGCTGCTTCAACTGTACCGCCTGTCATTCCAAAGCCGAGTGTTTCCCTTTAAAAAGTCTTTGCAAATGTAAATTTGGTTATTCTGGGAACGGTACCAATTGTGAACGATCCAACGCAAGTTCTGGTAGGTTGTGTTGAAGGCTTGCATTTTATATTTAAGATAATTGAATTATAATGAGATGATGTGTAAATAAAATTGTGTAAATGATAAGAAATAGTGTGAGCGGGTGATGACGTAATAGGGTTGAAAGAGTGGAGGTATACATCTAGTTTAATAAAAACTATCTATTCTTTGTTCTCTACCGGTTTCACTGAGACTCATGAAGTTCGAAAGAATTGAGAGAGGAATCACCGTTGCTTGTACCAACCCAAGCTATTCAAGTCTATTCAAGTTCATAACAGATTCTTTATCCGTTATGAATTTCAAGAATGAAAATCTATTTCAGATTGTGCACCCCAGTGTGCAGATAATGAAGTCTGTTGGGCAGGACGCTGTTTCTTAGATGTGATTGGTCCTGTTAGCACCACGTGCTCATCTTGTCATAGCAATGCGGTTTGTCTGCCCCATATCAAACTGAAAAATGTATTCGTCTGTGAATGCCGACCCGGATTTAAAGGAGATGGTCAAACCTGCTCGCCCGACTCAAGCAAGCTATTAGGCATGGCACCTATTACGGAAGATAACTGTGACGCAACGCAAACTTCTTCATCAAAGTGTCTCACCTGTCCTTCCGATATGAATTTGCTGGGTAGTTGGTGCTATGATTGTAGAGATCCAGCTCGTGGTCTGAAATGCGGACAAAATAGTGAATGCCAATTGGATTCAGATAAAGGCTATTTTGTATGCAAATGTTTACCCGGATATCAGGGAAACGCCACTGACTATTGTGAGCCACCGAGTAAGAAAAAAACCTTTGCTTAAAGAAAAGTTTGGATTATAGACATATGAATATTATATGCATGTCCAGAAAATAAATTCCGTATGCATTTCAGGACCCAAACGATGCTATTCGAAAAGGGATTGTCATATTTCCGCTACCTGTACAGATGAATTTTGCACTTGTCCCTCTGGATTTTTGGGCGATGGACAGTCGTCTTGCTATAATTGCGCTCTCTGTCATCCCGATGCTTACTGCTTTCCTCACAATAGCACCTGTGTATGTAAGCGGGGATTCACAGGCGATGGTCAAAAGGATTGCGCCAAAGTATCAGAATTGTGTAAGTGGCAGAAATATTTGCTTATTTCAATATCCGATTCCTACCATGTTCTGAATGTTTAGCATCGAGAAAAGTCAAAATGAATTCTAAGTTCTACTAACAATATCAAAATAGTGAGACTTAATAATCCATAATTTGATTGGTTCTCTCCGAATATGAGAATCCCTTTGTTAAGAATTCTCTATCTTTGAACCAATAAAACGCTACCTTCAGTTAATAGAAATCGTAATTTCTATCCAATCACGCCGTTTTTTAAATATTATAAAGAATTACTCATTTAGAATGATGATTACTATAAATATGTGCATATTTCAGCTCAATGCTCTCCAAAGTGCCGTCCAGATGCTGAGTGTATCGATAATAGATGCGTTTGTCACGACGGTCTTACTGGAGATGGTATTTCTTATTGCTTTAATTGTACATCTTGTCATCCTCGTGCGAATTGTGATTCATTAATGGGTGTTTGTAAATGTCCTCTTGGGTATGAGGGCAATGGGACATACTGTGAGCCACAAACTGGAGTATTTAGAAGTAAGTTATTTATTAATAATAATTATAGACTGTCGATCAATCCAAATTAATATTATTCCACATGTTAAAATTCTTACATCGATGCGCGCTCTCTCTCTCTTTCTTTCTTAAGCAATTGTTTGCACTCCCACTTGCGGTAAAAATGCTGAATGCTGGTCGGGTAGATGTTTCTGCAAAGCAAATTACACGGGTAACTCACTGAGCAACTGTTTCGACTGTAACACATGCGATAAAAATGCTGACTGCCTCACTGAACAAAGTCTCTGCAAGTGTAGGACGGGATATGCAGGCAATGGATATAATTGCACAAAACTACCCGAAACAACTGGTGAATACCTAATTCTTATTTAAATCTGTTCTTTAGCATTCAATTGTACGTTAGCTTACGTACGTACATTCAATGTTTATATTGTTTCATTCTCTTTATCAATTATTCTTTTTTGCAGAGGTTTGTCGAGTGCCTTGTCATAAAGATGCCGAATGTTGTCAGGGTCAATGTTTCTGCAATCATGGTTTGATGGGAGACGGTATCAACTACTGCTTCGATTGTTACAGCTGCGACATGAACGCAGAATGTTTACCAATGCAACAACGCTGTCGTTGTAAGTTCGGATTCAGAGGGGATGGTTATACTTGCGTGCCATTGAATTGGAAAAGAGGTAACTACTATATCATAATTATTTTTAGAAAACAAATATTAAAAACTGAATGCCTAAATCATAAAGACAATTTCGTTTGTCAATATACAGTCGATCATTGCAACTACTGTCATCCATTTGCGGAGTGCCTTACACGTGATCCTCTGGGAGAGAATGTCAAATATTGCCGATGTTTACCAGGATTCCGAGGTGATGGTCGTCATTGCTCCGGTAACATTACCATTGGTCTTGGACTGAAACCCAGTAATTGCTCCTTATCCACTGGTATTTGCGCCTGTCCGAATGAGCTCACGTATTACAGGGGATTGTGTTATGATTGCCGCGATCCCATCAGAGGCACGAAATGTCCCGCCAATTCTTATTGTCACTATCTGCCTGAGAAATTCTACTCCGAATGTCGTTGCTTTGATGGTTTTCTAAAGCAAAAGTCGAAATGTGTTATAACAGGTACCTGAATAAAAAATATTAACAATACGTCTAAATGATATTTAATTGACTAAATTTGGTTTTTGGTTAATCATATCTAAGCTCATAACGGCATCATTTAGCCAAATCTCTGTAGAGAGAATGTTTTATTCAATGGCGACCGTCGTTACATTTTTGTTTCAATATGTATGTTATGTTATGTTATATTCTTTATTTTTAGACAAAGGGATATGTTTCGGAAAATCTGACTGTCATAAGTCTGCAATATGTCGGGATATGACTTGTCACTGTCTGCCGGATTTACAGGGTGATGGTGTAAAGGCTTGCTTTAATTGCAGCGATTGTCATCCCCTCGCTATCTGCTCGCCTCAGAAAAATCAGTGCAGATGTCCTCCAGGATTTAAAGGAGATGGCTTCAAGACTTGCAAAAAAGCCTTCCTAGAAGGTGGTGATGTTCAATTTAATATTCTGCATAACATAAATTTGATTACAGTGTAAGTATAGCATCGCTTATAATTATTCCAGGAGGCTGCCATATGAACTGTCATAAAGATGCGCTGTGTCTCGGTGGCCACTGCTTCTGCAAGTCCGGTCTTATCGGGGATGGCGTGTCATATTGCTTCGATTGCTCAACTTGCGATAAGAATGCGGTCTGTCACCCGCTCTTGCAGAAATGTACCTGCAGACATGGCTATTATGGTGATGGATTAACTTGCAAAGAAGTCAACGTTGGTTCTAGTAATTGCAGATTCACTTTTTGAGCTTTAATTCTTTATACATTTTACAGAAAAAATCAAGCAGTGTGTCTGATTACATCATATGTCTGATTATGTATGTCAGAGACTACAATATCATACATCCTTTAAAGATTGAAACCTCAGCTAATTCTTAATTATGACATAAAGGTGAATGCCGTCCAGCTTGCCACTCAAACGCACAGTGTTATGGTGACCGATGTTATTGTAATCAAGGATTAATTGGAGACGGTGTTAAAGTCTGCTTCGATTGCTCCACTTGTGACAGTAAAGCAGAGTGTATTCCTCTTCAAGAGCAATGTCATTGTCTGCCTGGTTATAAAGGGAACGGAACTTATTGCTATCCTACTGATGCATTCGAAGGTAAAAAAACCAACATAAACATCAGTTTTGTTATGTATTTAGTCGATGTTTTGCATAAACATGATTCGAAGCATACACATTAATTAATCAAAACATGTGGTGTGACCTACATATATTATAGTAAATATTGAGATAAATAATTGAATAATAATCTAACTACAGGCGAGTGTAGTCAAGGTTGTCACCCGTACGCTAAATGCATCTATAATAAATGCGTGTGCCCAGACAACCATGTCGGAGACGGTGTGAAGACGTGCTTCAATTGTGGTGCCTGTCACAAGGACGCACATTGTCTAGTGGATGCTGGTATGTGCAAATGTAAGGCCGGATATCGTGGAGATGGACATTATTGTGAGAAGGAAGGTGACAAACATTACCTAATGAATTGAAATGGTATCGAAAAATATACTGACAAATAGGTCTCTGTATCTTATCTAGACATTGTTTGGGAATGTTTTAGAATGTTTTCGAGAATGTCATAAAGAGGCCGTATGCATCCACAAAATATGTCGGTGTAAACCGGGCCTGTTAGGTGACGGTATTCACTACTGCTTCAATTGTAGTACATGCCATGATTTTGCTCAATGCTTACCACTGAAGGAAAGTTGCCAATGTAAACCTGGATTTGCTGGAAACGGTCGACTCTGTGAAAATAGTGAAAGTAAGAATATTTTGGTATATTTCGTATTATCTGCAGCTCAGTAGCTCAGTGGGTAGCCTCTCATTCGAGTCTCAAGAGTGGAAAAACAATTTTCCATTTGTTTGCAAGCTACTGAGTGCCCTGTGAAAGTGTGTTAAATGATCAGCCCCAGGAACAAAAAGGATCAAGCTTATGGCTTATCCTCCCTGCTCATGTAATCATAAAGCTGACTGATTCTTATCTTATCTTATCTCTTTAAAAACTGTATCATCATTATAAAGTGATGGATTATTGGTCAAGTCTTGAAACTTTATTTTCTACTTGGTGCAGAGTGTTTGGATAATTGTCATCAACGTGGACGTTGTGTTGACGGAAAATGTGAATGTCTGCCCGATTATGAAGGAGACGGTGTCCACGAGTGCTTCGCTTGCTCTCTGTGCCACCAATACGCTGTCTGTCACAAGAATGAGTCACGGTGTGAATGTAAGCCCGGTTTTCAAGGCAACGGGTTTAATTGCAAGCCATTTAGTCACTGTGAGAAAAACATACTATATAGAAATACTTATATGTTACGTTACTCTCAAATTATTCACATCGTTTTGTTTTATGTTGTGTTGTTTTTTTTTAGCCTGTAATGACGGTTGTCATCATGAGGCCTACTGTTACAAAGGTATTTGTAAGTGTAAGTACGGTTATAGAGGAGATGGCTACAAGCATTGCTTCAACTGTATGTCCTGCAATCCCGATGCTGAATGCCTACCATATGAGGAGAAATGTGTCTGCAAAAAGGGTTACGTGGGAAATGGCTTTTATTGCACAAAAGGTGAAACTGATTTTACATTTAATCAACATCAATTTAGCATAGTAGCGTCTCGCTTGATTGATTTCATTGACTCTGTCCTTATTTGCAGACTGTGATCCCCACTGTCATCCAAATGCAGTCTGTGTTAATCGACGCTGTGAATGCAAGCCTGGTTTCACTGGTGATGGTATTCACAATTGCTTCAATTGCACAACGTGTGATAAAAATGCCGTCTGTTTATCTGACCTTCATAGATGTAAATGCAAGCTTGGCTTTAAAGGAGATGGCTTCTTTTGCAAAAAAGGTGAGGTATAATACGTTTTTACAAGAAAAGTGCAAATTGATGTTGATTCGGGAATTTCGACAGTTTCTAATGTTCTCTTTTCTCAAGGTTATTCTAAAAAACTTGAAAATCCCAAGAATCTTAGAAAGCCACCCTGAAATTTCTTAAGGATATGAGATAAGAATCTAAGGAGATAAGAGATGTGTCCAGCAGAATCTGTTAAAAATCTAACAAGAATCCTACCTAGAATCTATCAGAATTCTTGAGTTGCAAGATCTTAAAAGAATCTGCCTTAAAGTATCTTGAGTCAGATTCTTAGAATTTCTTACGTAACCTAAGATTCTGCTCATGTTTACCTACAGATTTTAGTTAGGAATCTGTTAATTTCTTACAAAGTTTTACTTTTAATCATTGCTTTATGAAGCTGCTTATGACATTTTTCTAAAATTGAGCACTTCTTGATCCATTATCTTCTTCTTTCTATCCAAATGACCAACCGGGGTCAATCAGGGTCTTCAATCCTCTGTTAATAACAATCTTTAATCTAGTTTT
This sequence comes from Monocelis spectator, assembly GCA_036784945.1. Taxonomy (NCBI): domain Eukaryota; kingdom Metazoa; phylum Platyhelminthes; order Proseriata; family Monocelididae; genus Monocelis; species Monocelis spectator. The sequence goes on along the minus strand of JAYMFX010234901.1, from coordinate 14,307 downwards.
TATTCTTCTAAACATATTCTTCGCTGGATTAAACGCCTTATTATGTACTTCCATTTATCCTGGTATTGACAATTCTATTTTCTATCCAAAATGTTTAACTTTTGCGTTTCTCACTTTATCTAAACGTTTAAATGTTGATATTGATTACTGATTGATTATGGATTTTTATGGATTTGATTAGATCTTTCTTGTTAAGTTTAAATAACTTTGAATAATTTTGTAACTGTTATTTGATGTGTTTTACTGTGTGTTTTATTGTTGATTATAATTTACCACAGAAGAAGCTAAATAAAAGTTAATTAACAATAACTTTTAATAATTTATTATTACCATATGTAATTTTTATTGTCTGATTTTGTCCCAATTTTTCTCATAATTCCAGAATGCACCAAGGAATGTCATAAAAATGCCATTTGTACGGCCAATGATGAATGTCAGTGCAAGCCAGGGTTTTCGGGTGATGGTGTGAAAACGTGTTTCAGCTGTAAAGCGTGCAGTCCGTTGGCCAAATGCCTGCCTGACAAACGAAAATGTGTCTGCAATGAAGGCTACATTGGGGATGGTCTCATATGCGTTAAAGATGCTCATAAAGGTGAGTGGATGGCACAAGCCTCGTCAGAAAAAAAGGTTTCCAACTTGTTTGTCAAACTACTGTGAATTTGACTGTCAAATATAGCATATTATCATTGTTTTCTAATGCGCAGATAATATGTGGATAAACGTCATCTTATTTTAGGTTGCAAACCACCGTGCCTGAAAGAAGCTGTCTGTGTGCATGGTGCTTGCACTTGCTTATCCAATCTTATCGGAGATGGTGTCAATTATTGCTATGACTGCTCAAACTGTAGCCGCTTGGCTCGCTGTCTACCGCACGAAAAACGTTGCGAATGTTTTGCTGGATATGAAGGCGACGGAAACACTTGCAAACCCATAATGGAATGCAAACCCGAATGCCATCCAAGAGCCACTTGTGAGAAGAATCGTTGCAACTGTCCAGCTGGAGAAGTTGGTGATGGTATTACACACTGCTTTGATTGTCGGATGTGCAGTCAAAATGCTAAATGCCTTCCATCCGAAATGCGTTGCGTTTGCAATGAAGGTTTTAACGGAAATGGCACACATTGTCAGGAAGTAGTTAAGAAAGAAGGTAAAAAAAGGAGATACTCATTATCTCAAATTATCTCAGATATAATTCTTATGAACATTTCATTTGATATGTAGAATGCCAACCTCCATGCCTACCGGAGGCTGTCTGTCGAGAAGGAATATGTCATTGTCTCTTTAACCTCACTGGTGATGGTATCTCAAGTTGTTTTGATTGTTTTACCTGTGATTCGAATGCGAATTGTCTTCCCGGTGAAAAGCGATGCCAATGCAAGGTCGGATATGAAGGCAATGGAACGGTCTGCACCAAAATCAAAGAGCCAACTCCACCCCCTGGCTGTAATCCGTCATGTCACAGTAAAGCATTTTGTAATGATGAACTAAAGTGTCAATGTCGTCCTGGAGAAGTCGGCAATGGCTTGACTTATTGCTTTGATTGTAAAACGTGTAGTCCCCAAGCAAAGTGTTTTCCAGCAGAGATGCGTTGCATTTGTAATGAAGATTGGCAGGGCAATGGAACGTATTGTGAAAAAGCTAGCGGTAAGTTTTTGACTGATGGTTGGTTATTTGTTCCAATCTTAATAATAAAAAATACTTATCGAGTGTTATTTAATTTGTTAAAGAGTGTTCCAATGGTTGTCACCCCAAGGCAAAGTGTGAAAATGATCGTTGTCAATGTCTTCCCTACTTCCATGGAGATGGGATCCAATCTTGTGTGTTTAATTGTTATCTGTGTGATATTAATGCTGAGTGTAACCCAGTAAAAGGCACTTGTACGTGCAAGCCAGGATATTTTGGCAATGGAACAGTCTGCACAAAGATTGAAGGTGAATTCATTTGTATAAAAAAGTTTTATGAAATCGACATATGTATATCCATTTTATGTAACCATATAACTATTTTCTACTGTATGACATTCTATTTCAATGTTGTATTTCAGTTTGCAATCCCCCATGTCATAAAGATGGCTTCTGTCAGGATGGTAAATGCCATTGTAAATACGGATTTGAAGGTAATGGCTTTGACTATTGCTTTAATTGCTCAAACTGTCACGATAGAGCCATCTGCATTCCAAAAGAAAATCGTTGCTTTTGTTCTCCACCACTATCTGGAAATGGCACATTTTGCTTTATGGGTAAATGAATGTTGGTGTTATTTGTTTGAGGGAGTTTTCATTTTGAAAAGGAATAAATTTCCTAAAATCAATTTCTATAATGATGTATTTTAGCTCGCGTACCTCCAACTTGCAATCCCATATGCCATGTTGATGCTTCCTGCATTGATCTTAGCTGCAAATGCCGACCCGGGTATAGTGGAGATGGTATCCGATACTGCTACAATTGCTCTGCTACAATCAACGATACACTTAAAAATTGTCGACAAGGTATAGGTATAGCATAAATATTTAATATTAATAAGATTTTGTTTCTAACATTTCTTTGTTAAATTATAACTTTTACAGGTTGCAATGATTGCCATAAATACGCCATGTGTAACAAAGGTCGCTGTGAATGTTATCCTCCATTACAAGGGGATGCACTCTCATTTTGTTTCGATTGCTCTAAGTGTAGTTCCAACGCGGTATGTAACCCTAAAGAAAACAAATGTGAATGCAAGAATGGTTTCATTGGCGATGGTTTTAGATGTGAACCAGTGATTGAGAGTAAGTTTCTTATAATTCTTCTTCTTATCATTGTACCTACAACATCAACATCTGTACCGAAATACTTATAATCGAAAGGAAATACAGAAATACGAATGATGTTAAATCATGTTAAATGATAGTATCATTATTATTCATTTATTAATCGATATTAACCTTCTAATCGACATTAAGATTTGTTCTTGATATTTATGTCGTGTAGGTTGTAGTCCCAAATGTCATGAACGAGCTGTATGCAAGAAAGGCAAATGCTTCTGCAGAGACGGTTTCAATGGAGATGGCATATCATCTTGCTTTAACTGTTCTGTTTGTCATTCAAGAGCTGTTTGTCACTATTGGGAAAACCGATGCATGTGTCAAAAAGAATTTGAGGGTGATGGCATTACCGAATGCATTGCTAAAAAAGGTGATTCATAATTTTTTATCATCATGACTGAATGTATTCAATTACTTACAGCGAGAACATTAACCTAATCTCAATTGATAGTCAGTTTAGTCCTTCAGCTATGTGACTATTCAGTTATCTGACTGTTTCAGCAAGACTGAGTGGGGTGTATGTAGAAGATAGATAGACATTGCTTTGATAGACACATGTCTATTAAGATTGGATATTGTCAACAATATTTATTAAATAATTCAAATATCTATTCATTTTAATCATTTTTGTGAAAATTAGTTAATTTGTGAATTCTAATTCTAATTCTAGTTTGCCCACTTTGTGATGAAAATGCAAAATGTGATCATGGACAGTGTAAATGCAATCCTGGCTATATTGGTGATGGTAGGAACTGTTCACTACGTAAGATCATTTATCTTTCTCTCTCTCTCTCTCCTAGCTGTTTGTGCTAACTACACATAGAAGAGATAGATGGGGTCACAAACACATCTATCTC
>JAYMFX010234900.1:7402-36313 GCA_036784945.1 Monocelis spectator | reverse complement strand
TGAAGAGGAATCCATTTTAGGTGTAGCGACTGTTGGTTTCTTATTTGCTGGTGTGGTAGTAGCAGTTGATTTAGATAGACCCTTGACCTGAGGTTTGTCTTCTTCACTGGAACTCTCCTCTTCAGACGAGGAGCTTTGCATATGAGAATTGCCATTGGTAGGTGCAATATTATTTCTAAAATAGATAACATGAAACAATAAAACTATAAAATAAATCTTTACGACCATGAATAATATGTTCAAAGAAATACAACTGCATATATTAATAAACTTACAAACTTATTGATTTACATATTTCAGTCAATTTGGATTGTTCAGATGATATCTAAAAATAATAAAAGTAACCAATTTCAAATAATTTATTAAATTAGATCATTGTAGACAATTCAGAAAACTATTCGTTATAAAATATTTTAACTTGTATGAAATTATGAGGTCCAAAAAATATAATCTTTATATTTATAAATATATTTTTAATTGCCTTAAATACATTTACACAAAATCTGTCAGCAAATCAACAATTCTGCAAATATCTGCCAACCTTCTACTTCGAAATCAATCAAAATAGCATTAGATGGATATTATTGTTGCGTTTGTGAGGCAAACGGGAAGGACACTTCTGAGGAATTGCTTTTGTGTTGTCTGTGCCAAAAGTGGTCCTGCGAATCATGCTTTGGTTCCAATACCGGCTTCTTTTGTGAGTCGGTAATTAACAATTTCTGAACTTAGGTTGATACATGTGTAGTAATTACTGTGAGTGATGAACTTTATTGTTGAGATTTTTATTGGCAATGATGCATTTTATGTATATGACCGTATCACCCCCATTACTTTTAAACGTTGAATAAATGTTGTATTTTTTAAATTCTTGTATTCTTATATACGATTGTTTCACAGGAAATGTTCTTTCGAAATTCAATAAAGTTCCGTTTTTACTTCAAAATAACTATAGAAAAGGTGCACATCACACTGATATAATATCTCATGGGATATGGTCATACTAAAATATGGCCGTATCACCCCGTCTTACCCTATTGAATAAATATTATTTGTTGATATTAAAATCCTAACAGTTTATATTGGGTCCATCATTTGAAAACATTGTTGAACATTTTGCAGCATAGCATCCTAAGAGAATGTTAGTTACGTTTTCCACAGAATTCATTTTACATTAAACCAAAACTATTACTATAACCAATATTTATAAAAATAAATAGGTCGAATTTCATTGGTCCATCATCTGGGAAATGACTCTGCATATGGGAAATTCCTCATTGTCTATGATACTAAAGTTAGTGTTGTAGATGGATGGGTCTTGGGTGTTCATACATTCATCTTTTATGGTATTCTGTTCAATGCGCCTCAAGCAATACATGCATTCAGTGTTTGATGCATCATGTTTAAAGAATGAAACAATTTGCTTTCCTGTGATATTCTACTGTAGCAGTCATGCTATTTCATGTTGGATTAAAATGTTAAAGTCAGATTTCTTTCCATTGGATCATCAAAAGATTTTTGTAATTTTTGTGTAATTATATTTTAATTTTAACTTTAACTTTCAACTTTTAAGGGCTTATTTCGAACCGAATACATCGTCTTTTCAAAAGGCAATGCAATATAAATAAAAGGATGCAGACGAATTGATTTCCTTTTTTCTATCTGATAATGACTTTGATGTTGTTGATGAAGTTATGGAGAATTGGCCAGATAATGGAACCTTGAAGTCGATAGCCCCTTTTCATAAATGTTTCATCGAGAGGGAAGTTCCAGCGAATGGATGTGCCCAACAAAATTGTTTTTATGCCCCCAAAGCTGTAGTTTGTATTCAAGACAATTGGCTTCTGACGCAAAAAGCGCGAAGTATGTATAACAGAATCGTTGATAAAAGGCAAGGGTAGAGATCACACAGGGAATCCATGCTGTGTGATCATAAATGAGGTGCCGTGTGTGCACAAATGGGTGGATGATGCATGGGAATGACTATATCAAAGCCATAAAAATAAGAGGCAATTTATGGTCCAACCCAGTGAGAAATAACAAAGGTATTATACCATAACACGATAACCATTTGGACTGTGATCAAGGGTGCCAAGCTAAGCAATCTCTAAAACACATGCTGCAGTCGTGTAGCCGAGCTCATGACAGAATTGTCAAGAAACACGACCGAGTTAACGACCTCTTAAAGACTATGCTGTACATGCTGTACATTATGCCGAGGCGGGGCTGTACAGTGTACCAAGAACAGACAGTCAGATGTCGGGCGGGCACCCGCAGGCCCGATCTAATCATCCGAAAGGATGAAAATATCTATATTGCCGACACTTCTATTGTGGCAGACTCGAATGTTTGTCCTGACATTAAAGTCCCATACGGTACACAGTCATTATCGACAAAGTTGCACAGACCTACAGGACACATAGAGAACCATTATCGTGCAAAGCCATGATCTGAAAACTGGAAAGGTGCTCTCTACAAGAAAAGCTTTGATGACCTCGTCAGCATTGGACTTACTAAAGCGTATATACTGTTACTCACTGTATACTAAGTATCACAATCAAATTTTCTAACAATTCCAAAACTTTTGATATATATTTAGTCGATAAATAAATATTATAGATATCTTAAAGGAATAAAAAAGAAGAGCTCTTTACACACTTTCATCGTACTTCAGCATAAGCTTTCATGGATTCACTTGGAGAGAAAACAGGGAAGAGGAACTAAATGCAAAAGAACACAGGAATTACCTCAATTGGCCAAAGAAAAGTGGCAGAAGAAATCTAAAAGAAGAATGGTTTACTTGCACAAAGCTATTAAATCAAGTAGGTATATCTATTTATATTTACTGTTCCATTATAAAAAATGGAAGTTTGTGAATAAACATCTTAATTTCGGTCAATGTATCATAATAACATTCATTTAATATGATAGTATTTTGGTAATTTAATGAATGCCAAATAACATAGGCTCATTCAAATGGTTTTTTTAGAACTTCCTAAAATCGAGGAAGCTCAATAATTCAGTCGTTTGACTGAAGTTTCATGCCTTAAACTCTGGACAAACTCTTAGTGCACAGATTGGCACTAAGGATACTTTAAAACTAAGAAACTTGGCATTTAATTTGTTCATTGATTATTATAAATTATTTAAATTTAATCCTTTAATTGGTTGTGATTTTTTGACAATCTCTTTTGTCCTCCATTAACATATTCTTAGGATAGAATATTCTGTATTTAATAATGTCATCTCTATAAAATATTATTGCGAGAATGATGTAATTCATTAGATTTGGTTTGGTTCTATTTTTTTCTTGTTTTATTTCAAAATAGTGAAAGAAAGGTTTGCAGTGCTCTGAACTATAAACTGGGTGTTTACCAGGATGTGTGAATGTTCCTGACTTAAACAGCCTACCAGCATTGTGGTTGGGAAGTAATGTGAAATCTCTCACTTTGGATGGTATATGCAATGTTACCTGGAAATGACTGTTCCTGTGTGAGACATTAACAAACTATAATGGCCTGACAGTAGAACACTGCTTGGTTGACACATTTCAGAATTGTCAGTGTCCTCAATGCAAGCAGCACATCTTACATGTGGGGCAAAGAAGTCACCGGAAAGGTACTTGTTTTGTCTACCCCCGAACAATGGATGGATTACTATTTAGATGTTTTGGACCTGATTTCCAAATTTTAATTTAATTTGAAAGCTGAATATTTTCTTTCTTTATGTTATAATAAGCATTTTTGGAAATTAAAATATTATGTGTTTCACTGTTTTTTCATTAATTTAATGACAGATTTTTGGCATTGAATGTTTATGCTGTAACAAGTTTTAAGAAAATTGTATGAATATCTTCTGGAGGTTTAAAAGATTGTAGTTTGCTTTAAATTTATTTATTGTAACTGAGCTTTCAAAGTTTTCCAATGTGCAATATTGGAATTTTTATAGAGTATCCCTGGAGATATATTAAAGTGTATACTATCTGGTTGTACACTAGTAACTATAACTATTGATAAATTAAAATTTGTGTTTAAATAACATGCATAATTCTGGTTTAAGAGTTATGTTAAAAGAATATATGAGTATATGTTACCAATTTACTGAACTGGTTGGCCAAATAATGGATAACATGTTGATAGATTTTGTATTAATGACTATATGTTGCTAACTTGTTGATCAAGGTAACTAATATTGAATTTTCATGCGACATGAGTTATGGTCTAATGAGTAATTATTCATGTGTGTGAAGTATGAATAGTTGGAATTGAATTTGTCCTAACTCTAATTGACTTGCTACCATAAATTATTTATGATTGGATTTTGAATTATGGTTGATTAAAAATTTATGTATGAGTATTTTGATTGAGTGACTTATCTATTTTAGAAAGAATTTGTACACAGCCAGAGTAGCGAACACACAGCCTAGCCCACGGCTGTCAGGTGCGGCAAAGACACTAGGCTGGGCGACCCTGTGTTTATAATTAATCTGGAAGAATTATCATTAATTTATTTGTCAAATTACTATACTGTTTGTAAATTCTATTTAGAGTCATTGTGTATGTTTTGGCAGTTGGAATTTCTTAAATGAGACTCGTATAAAATAGCAATTTGCTTCATGGTACTGTTTCATAAGTTGTTATATATTCATTGCATTCTAATTATCTCTTTAAACAACCCCTAACCCATAGATGCCTCTATCGCGCCTGCAGTCATTCACACATCTCCTGCATCTACCTCTATTGCTTCTACTTCTCCTCATGAAAATTCTCCTGAACTACTTCCATTATGAAGTCGGTTGATAAATGCTGGTTTCCAATCACCTCGTAAGTAGAAAAATTGATAATTGAATGTTAATATTAATGGATAATTCATTTTTGTATTAAGTTAAATTAACATCTATTTTAGTTCTGGGCAATGCTATCAAACCCAGTGCGCCCAAGGGGACATCCAACAAAAGGTTGTTGACAACTATACAAAAAGGCCCCAAAACATTCAAGGAGCTCTCTGAAAGAGATAGAATAAAGTTGCAGTATTTGTGGTTTTTTCTTTCTGGGGCAAGCAATAATGTTTCTCTGTGTGATCTTCGAGCTGTCGCTGACTGGCCGCCTCATGTTGCTGAAGAGAGGTCCTGCATAACAGACTATATATATGGCTACTCTTTCAAATGTGGTGGTGGACTATATCTTGAATAATATTAATAATGTAAACACTGAAAAATGTCACATATGTAAAGGTACATCTGGTAAGGGTCGCAACAAAGAAGTATAAAAAGAAGATCTTTTTATAAGAATACAAGCTATGTTTATTTATTTTATTAAAAAACCCATCTCAAAATAGTAGTTAATTATATTTTTTTCAGGAGAGCGCCGATCTCAAAATAGAGCAATAATTTTTTATTCTGAGATCGCCAATCTCAAAACAGCACCGACCTAAATGGAATCCAATTGAAAATTGCTGTTTCCTGATGAAGCAGGTCTCCAAATGATATCCAACTCGAGACAACCTGAGATTAAAATACTTGCAAGTCTGGACAAGGGATATTACTCCCCTATACTGCTAACAGCTGATCAATTCAATGCCAAGACGCATTACTGCTGTCCTAGAGAGAATACAAAATATTGAACTCTTTGAAAATTTTAACTATTCCAATGCATTACTTTATGCTTTAATACATGTAAGTGTGCCTACATTCATATTTGATACTTCTCTTATACCTTGATACCTCTTTCTTGTCTCTTAAATATAAAAAAGTATCTAAGGCAAGGTGCGCACTAGTGACTAAGTAGTTGCTTGATTAAAAAGTTCCTCAATTAATATAGATTAGCAATATTAGCAATCGCGCACTAGCTACTAAATAGTTGCAGAAGACCAGGAGACAATCACTTTTTCTTAAAATGTACTCGTTGATGCTGCATGTTTAGGTACTCTGATTTTAAAAATTCGAAAAAAGAAAAGACACAAGCGATATTGAGTACATCCAATTATCAGCTCAAGATAACTAAATAGTCAATTTCATAAATTATTTAGTAGTTTAAGGGAGAATGAGAAGAAATTTTTTAATTATTTCCATATGAGTTTTGACAATTATTGTATTATTATTATTTCAATTTTTCACAAATAAAATTTTCTGTAACAAAAGACATCACTAATAACTAATTCCCAACTATTTAATATTGATTCAATTGATAAATCCTATTTTACACAAAGACTATAGACAACTAAACAATCGCTAGTGCGCGCTATTAGCCTATTGTCTGGCTGTTGTATATCGGTGAGCAACAGTTTCCTCACCCTGAAAATAGAACATGCCAAAACTTTTTAGTTGCTCAAATTAAAAAGTTGATAGTGCACGCATTCTTATTAATATTTAGTGGTTCTATTTGGGAGAATAATTGTGAGCAACTGAAAAATTGCTAGTGCATACCTGACCTTAATTTAGCAGGTGTATTCAGACTTTTAAGCACAACTGTATATTTGAAATACCTATTGTAAATAATAATAATATAGACAATGAACTATTGTACTACTAATTATGTTTACATTCAAATATGGACATCATTCCTGAACCATTTAAATTTGACTTTAATTTCATTTTAACATAATTATATATTTTTTCATAAATATATGTTATACTACTTTTGTTTTAGTAAGTAATAGTTTTGGTTTTATGTAAAATCGAATCTGTCAAAAATGTAACTGTTTGGTCTAATTAGGAACATTTTTATGGTTCCGAACTTATCCAGGGCTTGAAAACCTAGAGTTCAAAATAACTGGAAGCATAACTAATGGGCACTTTCATGGATACATGGGAGCATAGTCTATAATTAGTAATTTAGAGTGCCTAAAATGCATGTAACACAAAACAAAATTACATACATAAATAAATAATACATATTTATGATCCTTACTGAAAATTAATATTATTCATGGTTATTAGGGCGAGTAAAATTGAAAGTGTGGATGCCATCCCCTGCCGGACCCAAATTATGAAAACTAGAAAATTTTAGGAAATAAGGTTAAAACATAGCGGATCAATTTATTCATAAATCTCATTTTTTTAGGAAATTTTATTAATAACAAACCCGAAAAAAACGAAACTTACATGAATTCGCGCTTATTTTTTACTTTTAATATTTAACGTATTTAAAGTGTAAATCCTATTTTTGTAATACATATATTCATAACAATATTTTGTTTTGTTTTAATTATTTTGCAAAAATAAAACATGCTATATTTAAATATTTTCGAAAATTGATGCGTTAAATTCTGGATCTTCGTTTTTTTATTTGTAGTTACTTTGTTATAAAATAGATTAATAGAAATTTACCTATATAGATATACTTACATATATATATTTAAGTATTGGATATATTTATGAAATACATGAAACAAATGATATACAACTACTGGCAGATTGAAAACGAGTTAAAAATGATAAAAAAAAAATTTTTCCTATTTTTACACAATTTCCTATTCCTACCGGCCGGCCAGACCCAAAATTTTGACATTTTAGGACGCCATCCACACTTTCAGTTTTACTCGCCCTTATAGAGAATAAAATGTGAAGTTTTAAAGTAAGCATAGCTATATGCTATACTAACTATGGCTGATATCGGAGATGGATGGGGTCATATTATTATTACATTTTTATGCAAATCCCAGGACCTCACAAACAACACTTTAATCTTAATAAACTTACCTTACAAATATTTTATTGAAAATTTAAGAGGATTGTTTTAAAATCAGTGTATTCTAATTTATTAAACCAATAACCTGATGTCAACCACACATAGATTAAGAATTTGTAAGTTTTCAGTTTAATAGCAAAATTTATTTAAGGGTACCTATATATGGTGTTGGGCAATTTTATTCTTAAAATATTGTTTTGAGAATCTGATGGGCATGATGAAAAAGCTTAATTTGGTCATTCAATAGTACCTATTTTCATTTTAAAACATTCTGATTATTAACCATATGAAAAATTAAATTTTATTCATTTATCTATCACAAATAATACTTCATAATACTTGAGTTTTAAATTCATAAAATTATACAAGGGAATAGTTCTAAATGTATATATCTTCATTCTGTATATATATTTCACATTTCATGCACAATATTTTATGCTTTATTTCATGGTTTTGTACACAGTTATAACAATAGTTATGTTTAGATCAAAATTGAAAAACTAGATACATTTTTCTTTTGGCTATTTCGGATAAATTTGGGTTCTACTAATGGTTACTCAATTCTTATGCAGAGAGTGATGAAAATAAAAATTTGTTTTGGGTTAGTAAAAAATTATTTATGCTGTGAGAACAAAAATTTAGAGACATTTACAAAAAAGCTTTAATTCTGTACATGCCCTTAACATATTAAATACCTCTTTAAAATCACATATTTATCCAGTAGTTTACCAGAAAAATTACTTTTTTATTGTGTTTAGAATTTAATATAGTTTTTAACTTTAAAAATGAAAATACATTCTGAATTGAAAGATGAAAATTATATAAAAAAATGAAATTATAAATCTATAGACGATTAGGTACAAATATTCAACAAACCAGTTTTTTTGATATTATTTTTTGAATAGTTGTAAAAGATGTTTTGTCCAGGTTTTTCTCTAAATGGTCTAATATTAAAGGTTTAAGATCCAGCATTCTGCAAGAATTGTTCGTCATGTGCAAATATGAAATTACGGTCTTCACTATAAATTAATTCATTTTAACAATTTATATAATAAAACCGAGGATCGTTGTGAACTTAGAGTATAAGTATTTAAAGTATAATCTAAGGTTGTGAATATCAAAAGCTGGTCAAAATGCTCCGTTTTTCACGTAGGTACAGACGAATGTCTGTGTAGATACAGAAAACAGTGTACATCTACATTATGTTTCTCTGTAACTACAAGAATCGCTTTTACCAATTATTTAAAGGAACATCTCATAGGTATGACGTTTCCAAAATATAAGGATATATAAATTTTATTAAAAAAATCGTAGTCTCGCTGTTATAGTATAGAGCTTTGTACAACGAGTATAATGTTATAAAGGAATTTTAAAATAAATGATAATAATTAAAGTATTAAGTTCTGGATTCGAATGTTAATATAGTGAGATCTTTATGTAATAAATAAATTTGGTATTGCAATAAACTGCAGCTATGAATTGGAAATAAATTTAATAATTTAAAAGATAATCTCTTTAAAATTATCACTGTTATAGCTATTAATCTAATTATGTTGTATTTAAGTCCATTCTTCAGAAACACATGCATTTTATTCACGTAGTCCACAGATATTTTATTATTTCGTTAATAAAAATATAGAATGTTAACACTTATCGAAGATCTCTTGATATCAGTTCTGCTCTGTCATGTATGAATTGAGTCATTCAATTGATAATTTATTTATAAAATACCGATTGATAATGTGATGCAGAGTTAAAAAGTGATGTGATAATAGAAAAATCTAAGTTGCATTACTGTTATAATTAAAATAGTTATGACTGGAATAAAAGATCGTAGTCTAGATCAGTGTTAACTGCGATACCGATTGGCGGAAAGTTCTGGAGCGCTCGAATTAACGCTCATTAGAGAGTAGAGAATGAGATGGGTTTGAGGAATGTCGTTTGGAGAAGTAAATAATTCTCTGGGCCAGAAATTCGAGTTTTGTTTAAACTAATCTAATCATAATATTCACGTAGTCCTCGTTAAAAATAAAATAAAATTCAGTATGATTTTAATTATTCTGTGTATCGTGTCTTTTGGACACTTACGAATGAATGGTTTGTAAATCATTTCGTCTATTCTGAGATTCGACGTGTTCATTAGTTCTGTCAAATTTGTGTTTTCTTTGTGCCACAGTTAATATTTGATATTGCCAATGCCATTCTTGACATTTTGTGGATAAGTCACTTCAATCGCAATCATAATTCAATTGGCTGTTAGAAGAAAACATTCATTAAAAAACGCAAAACTAAATTGGTTTTATTTCCATTGAATAATTATCATACGTTTTAAATTATAAAAATAATCATTTTTCCTATAGGAAATTAACTAAATACATATTTGCAGTTTAGACGACTTATAGTTTCAAAATATATGGAAATATTAAAATATAATTCAATACTTTTTCTAATTTACAATTGAAATAGTCGTAAGACATGTCATTCATTATAACAAAATTTGGAAGATGTCAAGCTAAAACAATTAAATTTGCTTTAAAGATTACATTTGAACAACCAATTATCAAAATTAACATAAAAAATAATGAAAGTTTAATAAAATCTAAATATATAATAACAAAGTGTGGAAGAATTTAGAAGTTCAATAAAAAAGATGGATGAAATTTATTTATAGCCACAGAAGGATTCGAGCAATTATAAATGATTCTTCAATTATTTAAAGCGATGAATCACAGTCACAACTCGAATTCAACTGTTTGAATTTTAATTATGAAATGATAAATATGATTTAACAATATTATGGTACACTTTATACTTTTTATTTATACATCAGTATATGCAAGAGATAGATAACATAGATTATGTGGTGTATACAGTTAAACATTTAAAGAGTCGCCTCCTCTAGATAAATGACCAGAAGAAACCAAATGAGGCATATGGTGATGATGATGGGACGAATGATGTCGACGACCAGGTAGATTTGGATGATCATCTGCATCGCCAGTACTGCTGGCGTCACTATGACCACCGCCAAGGTCGTGACCGCCGACACTTTCAGTACTGCCTCCACCAGGCAGGTTGCCACCAAGAAGAACAGCACCAGATCGTGGTTGCGCCTATAAAGTTAAGATATAGAAAAAAGCTATCATTCAATAAAGTCGCAGCTGTTAAAGATATCATATTGTACATAGAAATCAACCATAGAACATCGATTTCATACCTTAACTAACATGGGATCAAAGACACAGATTAAGGGGTGATGACATACTAGTACTCTGAAAGATTATGACTATATTTAAAGCCACGCTTCAGAAAATTCCTCCACTCTATGTATCTCATTTGCATAATCCAATGAGAACTTATTAACTGTTAGTCTATTTTGGATTTTAATCATTGAATGTTGTGGTAAAACAACAAAATAATTATGTAGAATAAACAATCAGGATACAACAATAATCAGAGTAAGACACTGTTCGAAATACCTTGCTTGCAGATTCAATAATTTGACTCAAACAACGACCAAACTCTTCCAGGATAATTCTTTCCTGCTGAGCAGGTAAAACATCCCTCCTTTCAGCATCATCCGCTTGGGCCAACATGCAACCACACGCAGCTTCAGCCACTTCCCATGTTATGAACACATGCGGCAGACTAAAATGGCAATGAAAATAAATGAATGAGCTATTAAAAAGCAATTCTATTAACAATAATAAATTATAAGATAATACATATTGTAAACTATGCCTTTAGCAGTTAATAGTTGTCGTGGTTTGATATTGGAACGTCAATAGTTATAGACCGTGCAAAAAAAATTAGCCAATAAGAAAACATTACGTGTCAGTCGGATGTGGTACCAGATGTTTTTTCAGAGAAGAGGGCTGTCTGGTTTTAAGAGAGCCCATTGCGGCTAAACGCATCAGCGATCGTCTCTCGATACTGTCTTCTGTGTTTCTACAACCTTGACATCGACACAGGTCTGAGCAACTTATTTTGGCCTAAACAGCGAAAATAATATCGATTGAAAATACAAACGTTTGTGCAAAGTATTACTAACTACACACAACTTGGAAAATATAATAAATTCATTTGGATAGATATGTATAGCAATAAATAAAATTAAGATGAATCAGTATTTTACAATAGACTGACTTCATAACATTCACAATAATTCTTCAAGCAACCAGATTTCTTGCAGTTACACCCTTTAGTATGTTTTCTTTCGCCTTCTCCTCTTCCTAAAGTAAATTTTGAAAAACTAGTTCTTAATAGTAGTATTCAGAGTATATTTCCGAAATTATATATTTAAAAAAATGTAACCAGATTTAATTATGGGACTGTTTAGAATATAACACTACTAGCAAAGTACTTAGATGTCATGCTTTTGTAGATGATTGATCAAAAGAGTAATTTGAAGCATTCTTGAATTTTCATTTTAAATTGATTAAAATGTGTGAAGAGTTAATAAAACAAATCTTCCGTGCATTTATCTTACGTTCTTCTTACTTTAGATGTAATTTTGAAGAGAATACTATTGACATTCAAGTGATATAAACGAGGATTAAACAATAACTTGAGCTTAGCCTTTGAGAATATCAAAAATTTCTTAATTATACGCAGGATAATATCATAAACATACTCTTATGCAAATCTCCCCGATCGGATATGTCGTTCAATATCTAAAATAGTTAGCTGGAAGTTTCTTATACTTACGAAAGCCTGCTTCAGGTAGTACTCATAAACATTTATTATGAAGCAATCAATTCTATCCATATAGCATGGCAATATCAGCAATTTACATAGATAAAGAGATTAACAATATAAAGGCTCAATGCACAATGAAGCAGTAGATAGACACAACATAGTCTTTAAAAATTACCAATTTTAGGATGAAATGCCACTGGATTGCGATCCAAAGTCATTTTAATGGCTCGAGCACGTTCATCTTCATAAGTCAAATTATTCATGCAGTTATTGCAATTACAATTCTGACACAATTGACCTTGCGCGAAACATTCGCAATAGAGCTTCAAGCAGTGTGATTTGGTACAATTACATGGCTTTCTCGAATTGTTGGCACCTCCAGGAACACTGACGGACACTGATCCACCTGGTAGAACACTGGTAACACCACCCTGGTGCATTAGCATATTCGACTGTGAAGTCTGAGAAGAGAGGCTTTGGGGCAGGCTACTCATACTAACAGGATTACCACCTAGTAGCTGCATTTGCGAGGAGGATAGTTTTGTGAAAGCTGGCGGATCTAAATGAAATAAATTAGGTTTTATAAACTAGGGCCATTTGTCATCATGAAAATAAACTGAATTACAAAAGGTAACAAGCTACTGTTTTGGAGTGACTTCTAAAACAGATTTTAGATTCTTACCAACCATGTAATAATGACTTTAAAATGCTGCAGCACATAGAAAATTGGAATTTAAATACATATAATACTTCTTGTCATATACTCTAAATTCACAGCTTATATTTCGCAAATTGATTCTGACTTTATAAAAGTCAGAGATGCTTCTTCTATTTCAAACAATCAACAATCTCAAGGGAATAAGACTACTTTTCATAGATACAATATAGTACACTAACAATCATATAATGATTACATGGATAATAAACATTATCTGAAAGCAAAGCAAAATAATGTACTTCATTAGAGGACTTTTCAAAACCATTAAGCATATGTTTGCTTTAATTTATATGTACCTGAATCGAATTTCCTTTTAAGAGGAGCAGTATATTGCAAGGCAGTATTAGTATTCAGAAACATATGGGGAGAATTTGGCATGCCAGCTTGTCTTATCTGAATAGGTTTAAAGGATATTGGTGCTCTTTGAATGATTTGTTGAGAGCCAGGACTGATACCTGGCTTACCAGAAACAACTTGAACCAGAGTAGAACCAGGACTGGCGCCAACTTTAGAAGGCAGGGATAACTTGACACTACCAGGAGGGAAAGACATTTCTAAAAAGAATAAGATACAATTAATTA
The DNA here is from genome assembly GCA_036784945.1 of Monocelis spectator. NCBI lineage: Eukaryota > Metazoa > Platyhelminthes > Proseriata > Monocelididae > Monocelis > Monocelis spectator. Next base: position 22,631 of record JAYMFX010234900.1, on the reverse strand, counting down.
TTATATGGTATAGGCAGATTTCAACCAGTATCTTTTAAAAAAGAAACACAAATTACAGCAGATAATTGGGCTATACTTATACAGCGACAGAATTACTACTCAACATTATTGATTACATTTTTTAGAATAAAGCTAATAAGATTTATTCATGTTAGATATAATTCAAGGACAGCATAAATGAATTTATAATTTTATAAACTTTTTCTATACATTACATTGGAAAGTTCTTGATTAAAAGACTGAGCACTTGCTAATAAGGGATTAGAATGACAATGTAGGTAATCTGCGGAAAATTCCAAACCCTGGCTAATTTAAGGAAGTTTGAAACTGCTTTTTTTAGATAGATGACAGGCTTTGAAAGCTTTTTGGGAAGTCCGTAAACAATCACAAGCTTCACAATTTAGTCCTCAATTATTAGTTACTTTATTAGTTGGCAATTAAAATTCTCAAGCAAGAGCTTAGTTTGTAAAAAAACATTACATTCAAATTCTAAAATATCATACATTTATTGAGTAAGTAATCAATAATACACTTAATAAAGTAGCTATGAATTGGGTACATGTAATTTAATAAATTCACACTACAATTATAAGATAAAACTATCAACTCATTACCTGACTGACATTATGTAGATATCATGCTATGAGTTTATATTATAGCTGATTATACTTATGGCATGCTAAAAATATGAACTGTTAGGTTTAAAGGACAATATATTTGAATATTATAATGACTTCTAAATTAAATTTAGACATACTTGATGCTCAACAAATTATATCTGTTAGTAGGGTAATCACTATCACAATAGACAAGATTAACAACAAAACAAAAATATTAATCAGCTAAGATGAAAATAAAATACGCGTGTTAAGTATTTTTAATAGAAATTGGTTACAGAGACCACTATTTCCCATAAAAACAATTATTTATAAACTAAAATCAGTTTCAAGGTCTTCCCTTATAACAGCAATATAATTCATCACGTGTCTTTGTATCTAAGTCTCGACCTTAAATTCACCTAAATCCATAAAAATGGAAACAGACTTAACACGCGTATTGGATTTTCTAAATAGAAATCTTACTTGTAATCTCTTGCATAGACATTAGATTACTTATAGAGGAAATTTATTATGCTACTAAATTATGATATGCTTTAAGCAACCAATTGACCCAATTTTTTTATTTTATGAAATCTTGACCATGACGAATATATGCAATGCAAGGTTTAATATGGTTCAGTAAATCACAACATTTATGTTTGAGATATTGAGTGTGTGAAATCAAATAAATTTGGAAGTTGGCTTTCATTTTAATAAAATGTCCATAATTTATCAAAAAGTAATACAGTAAACCATTTCAAACTATAACTAAATTAATATTTAATAGACTCTTCTCTGGTACTTCACATCATAACTTCCAAGTCCTGTAAAACATTTTGGACCTTAAAACAACTTAATAGGAATAAAAAGGATAACCAATAGGCTACAATACACATTTAAATAAAATCAGAAGATAATTTAATATAGTATTCGAATTAAAATACCGCTCCCGCGTTTATTTGTAAATTTGAATCTGGGAGAGCTGTAAACAGTTAAACAGCTATTTGCAGGAAATGCGAAGGTTGTTTAAAACAAAATTACTCATTAATTGAACAAGAGTTTTTTCTAACACAATAATGCGACATTACAGAAGATTAGATATCGGAAATTTTGTAAATAAGCTATATTATATTTGGATTTTGATATTAAGTTCCCCAAATATAGTGAGACCCAAAAAATTCACCTGTTGAAAATAATTCGCATTCCAAAACATAAAACATATAAACGCAAAACTCATGCTCTGCACTAAAAATTTCTCCCACCGGTCGATGAGTTTACTTACCACAATAAATGTCTTTTTTATTTGTATCCCTTTTCTAATTTGTATTTTACAGCTTTAAACTTTAATTATATTACGTACTATAAATCTCATAAATTTATTGTGTAATATTTGCTGCATCTCAAACGATAACTCATAGTTTAAGTATCTAATAATTGTTTTCGTGTATTCCGTATGTGCTGAGCACAACAACTTGGTGAATTCTAACAAATAAATTGTTTCACTTCCCCCGGAACCCAAAGTCTTTGGTTTCCCGGACATTTTTGGCATATCTTCGACAAGAAATTATCTAAGAAATGCCCACATAAATATTCACAAGTGTTCTTTATATCCTCGAAAGAATCATCTGTTCTTGTACAACTATATATTGTTTCATTCCTTGATGAATACAGCTGCCAAAGAATGAGCCAATGGATATAAGCATCCAGACATCGTCAACTTAATTAAATCATTTATACGAGTATGTAATGTCGCTATTCTCAAAATGACACTATAATATAGTATAATTCACTTTTATATATAATTTTTTTAAACTCTCTTATTGTAGACAAAATAAGAAATATGATTTGGATTTTGGGACTATAAATACATAAATTCCTTACTAAAAAGGTAATGGAAGAAAATACGGTGTTCTCAAATTTAGAAATTGCATTTTCCATCTACTTTAGAAATCTGTACAATTTCAGCAGATTTAAAAAAATTTCGAAACAGTTAACTTTCCAGATATCTTAAAATTCGTACATTATTCATTTTATGCTTATATTTATTTAATTATTCAAATATAAACTAAAATTTAAAATTTATTTATATGGAATGAAAATTTAAATTTTATAAATGTCGAGAAATATATTTTTTAATAGAAGTAATAATAAAGACATAAGTAATTAGTCAGAAAATTATTATATATTTTAGGATTAACTTTAATATATACACAAATAAAATAATAATAAATTGTTCATCAAATTGTAAATCTTTTAGACAGTCTTTATTTAAAAGAATCAAACTACAGAAAATTTTAAACCTTTCAGAAAGGCTAAATTTTTAAAACATGATGGAAAAGATTATTTTATAGTTTTATAGATTTTTTTCTTTAAAAAAATGCTACTCAGCAATACATTTTTAAACATAATCTCTCAATTTATTAGTTGAGGTAAAATTACTAAACAATTGTCTTAAAATTGAAATTTCTCTCTTTAATAAATACATTGATTCTAAACACAGGAAGAATAATGTCAAATAAATCACCTAAATAATTTAGCGAAATCTTCAAAGGCGGCTTGGGCAGTTTTTGAAGGGGAGCTAAAAATTTAGAAGATAATATATTGATATGAATAATTGGACTCAAAACTCAAAATAATCTGGAGCGTTTTTATAAACGCAAACACAATTTTAATCTTAATTCTTGAAACCTCAAATAAAGTAGAATTATAGAAATCAGAAAACTGGTATAAATAGTAAAACAAGAGTGGAATAATATAAATTTACTTGTAGATGGCGTGTTTAAAATTGGCAATTTGTTTATCAGTGGCATGAATGAGGCCGTCCGATCGATGCAGAGGTAGAGATTGAATCGCCGAATGGAGCCATTCAAGAAATGTCTAAAATCAAATAATCAACCACACGTCGTCACTTCATTTGGATATTTCAACACCATAGATATCACTACCATTGTCAATCTCTGAGCAATGCTGACTGACAGCAACAAAATCCCCTTAATTCTATGGGGGAAAACCCACCGGTTCAACTTACTTCTTGCAGTACCATCACTTTAACGAACATTATAATATCCGTAAGATCGGGAATTCTTTCATTATCTAAATGAAGACAACCAGCCTGAATAACCGCCTCTATTGTTGCCTTGCCGCCACACGGATCGCCAGTTTGTAGCCATTGATTAATTCTATTGGCGCAAGACTCATCTCCACCACCCTGAATGAAACAAAGAAAGTGACCATGAAAGAATTTCTATGCGTCTATAATGATTAACGTGATTAAGATGAAAACATTTTCAGTCGAGTAGGTATGTAGTAGATATTTACTTCGGCAGCCAGATTATCTTTTTCATTTCGCAAGAAAATGAGAATCTCAGAGATGAATTTTCCCGCAGCTACATTAGCAGCTCCGGCATGACTCAGTGGTAGAGTGCGCAGAGCAAGGTAAGCTAACTGTTCCACTGGAACATTCCTCGATGATAACAAAGCACGCGGACAGCGCTGTACAAGACGCGAGAGCATTCGAAAGAGATCCTCAATGGATTCGTGATTCTCACAAATCGCTTGCACACTCTCCAACATGTACAAAGTTGGTTGACAGAATGCCTGAAATAAAAAGAAAGAAAGAAAGAACTCACTATTCATATTCATATTATTATAATCATTAGCCGACTGATATCAATCAGTTATAATCAATACCATACTCGCCTCAAACATATTGACCAGACCTGATTGGCAGTCACAGACAGTTCCAAATTCATCCACAAGCACACTACCCAAATACAGGAAACAGGAGAATTGATTCTTATTATAGGTCTCAACCATCTAAATGGATTACATCAATAGATATAAATAAATATCAAACTGATTATTTACTTCATTCGAAAGAATTATATAAACGTCAGCTTACCACGGATGCCAACGTTGGCAAAATCTCCTTGACATACTCGCCCAATGATCGAACAATGAATCTAACCAATCTGGTAATCCTCTCCATAACTCGACAGCGCTGAAAATAATGCGCCATAACTCGACCAATCATCGGAATGGCGCTATTTCGTGCCACCTCAAGAAATGGTTCGTGTAATGATTGATTGATAGATTGATTATCTTCTTTACTGTCTTGTCGTAATGAATGCCCCAATGTGCGAAATACCGCCGAAAGGAAATCTATCCAGACGCAGGGATCGCTGGGTGTGTTGTTAGCTTCAATGGGGATATTGCTGTCGATAAGCTAGAAATTTAATGGAATAAAAACAATATATACACACATAACATGAAACATAGGAAGATTCTCATGCAACTAATTATAACTGATGAGACTGACCTTATTGATACACTGAATATTCACATTAAATATTCTAGTAAGCTTGTCAGTAAGGTCATTGAGCGCAATCGGTTGATTGTTCTGATGATGAGGATGATAGCCAGTCAGCGCTCGAGTCACTCCCTCATAAAAGTCGACACTCTCCCTGTGCAAGATTACCGGCAGCAATGGCAGCGCTTCAATCACATTGAGAATACGCGGCCACTGCTGCTGCAAGACAGCTTGTCTACCGGAATAGCAGATGCTGCTGAGTGACGTCAGTGTAGCACCGAGGGCATTCTTCTGCGATATGGAGAGGTGGCCGGCCTGAATGGAGCACGCGGATTGAATAGAATTGCACATAATCTCCACCATAGGTGAGCGCAGTTCAGGGTGAAGCGTCGACCACGCGTCTAATTCACCGAATAGAAAGAAGGCCACCTCTTGAAAAGTGTACGGCGCATTGGACAGTATGGGTAGTAGAGTGGTGACGAGCTGACAGCGAGATTGAGCCGTGTCGTGCGAATCCAATCGCTTGGCGACTGTGGCAATGATGTAAAGGCAAGCTTCTGACTCGACCCAGCCGCAACCTTTACTCTCCAGCTCTTTCATATGAGAGAGCATCTGAAAATTCATAAAAGCATAATTATTTACTAATAACTTAAGATTTCAATGTAAGGATTTCTATCTGTTTATTTTCCATATTTATAAAGTGGAGTTTGGAAGCGTATACGCTGAAATAGTGTAACGTCAGGAGTGATCATTTGATTGGCTCTCAGAATATGAGAATCTCTCTATGAGGAATTCTTTATCTCTAAACCAATAAGGCGCTCTCTTTCAATCACTGCTGAGATATAAATAGACTGGTGGAAATAACAGTTTGTAAACTACCCAATGTAAAAGCGTATTTAGTTGAAGATATAAAGATCAACATGTCAAAACGCTATCAATTAATTATGGAAATTCTACACGAATCAATGCCATTCTTTCTACCGTTGATTGTGATGCTTTTAAGCATTTTATTAGCGTGAATATCGTTAAAAATTATTTACCAAAGATCTTCCAATGTAATAAATAGAGCGAACACATTATTAAAACGATCTTTGAAAACAATATTTTTATTTTTAACAGCCTATTTACTGCTGTAAATGCCGTCTTCTTTCAAAATACTCAACGTGTTTCGGTTAATTTACAAACCCTCACTTAACATTCTTAAGCGAAAAATTATAGAAAAGTCCAAAATATATAAGTAACCCATTAATTATGATAAAATTGATTAAATGAAAATACTACTTATTTATTTAGTAGTATGCAGTACAGTAAAATATTACATGTATTCAGTTTACCTGATTGAATATGCTCTCGGCACCGACTACACATCGTACATCCTGAATCAGGTCGAATACTTCATGCCTGAACTCTCTCACCTCTTCAAGACCATCATGATCTCCATGCGATAATTGACAATGCTGAACCAGAGCTAACACCAGACGATTGAAATAGGGAACTAATGGCAGCATAGCGGTACTATCTTGATTCTGAAATAATGAAGGACAGCAGTTGAAAGCGATACTCGTTGCTCTAAAACCTAGTAGGCCTAATTGTCGTAAAACTAAATCAGAAAACAAGACGCCTTACAGTTTTCTTGGAGAGAAGAGGTAAGGATAAGGAAGGAATATTGGGTCATCTATGGCGAAATTATGGTCTTTTATTCAATCTTTCAAACCTGGTCTTCAATATTAGTCTGTATGTTAGTCATGGCTTTTAGAAATTCTACTTTAATAGATTACTGGCAGTGAAACCCAAACACATAAGCTGATGAAACAAATTGAAGAATTTAATTTAATACCACCAACAATTAACTGAAAAATAGTAGCTATGCACGAAAGCAAAAATAAATTCAGCAGATTAATTACGAATAGCCAACCAAGCAGAATGATAAAATAAAGTAACAATAAATGATTCGATGAAATTTACAATAAACAACGCATATTATACTAACGGGTTTATCGTGCGATTTCAATTTGATTTATCAGATATAATTTACAGATATAATAAATTCATAAAAACCTAATTTTAGTTTGTTTGATAAAAATTGACATCAAGGAAAAATTGGTTGTTTTCATTTATCGATAATTTATGAATGCAGGGATAGTAAAATCAATCAATCAATTGTTTGCAAGCGATGAGAAGTAGGAGCATAACCGGGTGAATCATATTCGTTATTAATATTATAGGAAAATAATTATACAATTACCTGAAAAGAATGCTAAAACATGCAAGCACATATCCAAAAAATAATTTAGAATACATAGTATCATATCATTAAATATGTATATCAACTTTAAGAGAGTCAGAGAGAAAGAAAGAGAGATAGAGAGTAGGTTTAAGAGAGAGAAAGAAAGAAGGAGAGATCATTATATATTAGGTCTAATAGAGAGAAAGAGAGAAAGAGATCATTATATATTAGGTCTAATAGAGAGAGAGAGAGAGAGAAAGAGATCATTATATATTAGGTCTAAGAGAGAGAGAGAGAGAGAGAAAGAAAGAAAGAAGGAGAGATCATTATATATTAGGTTTAAGAGAGAGAGAGAGAGAAATAGATCATTATGTATTAGGTCTAAGATAAAGAGAAAAGTAATAAATCCAAATTGTAAAATATGTCGTATATATTTATGTGATTCATATTGGCAATCAAGTAATCTCACCTTTGCCACTGATTCGGCAAAGAGAGCGAGTGTATTGAAAGTGATGAGACAAAGTTCCCTGGACGAGTGCTCCGTGCAGACGATGACACACTCGAGCGTGCGCATGTCTGATAGGCCACCACGCTGTTGCGCGTCCGGATCGGAGGTGAGTGGTCGCATTAGGGTTGCCATTTGTTCGGTAAAGACTCGACACAGAGCGGAACAACGAGAGACTAGGTCGATGCGAGATACACAGGCTGCGAAGACTTCCAATAATGAGTAGGTGCCTACCTGTAGCTTACACAAGAGATCGGGAAACATATGCACATCCTACAAACAAAACAAGCAATCGATAATCAGAATGCTATACATTAATGAGGAGATATTCGAATGGGAAGTATTTATTACAGTCGCACTTACGTGACATTGATAAAATATGTCCATGAGACATTGAGAGGCAGCCTCGTAGGTTGCATCGGGTGTCAACAAAGGCTCTCTTAATATCGCGAAAATGGCGTTTAATAGAGGAGAATTGACTATATCGCTCTCTCGCATAACCGAACTATCCCACCAACTACCCAGGCAATTCAAAATACGCCCTACCATTTTCATATCACTGGAATTTGCGCTTAAGCATTCTTCCTAATAGGAAAATAAACAATGAAAACAATTATTCAATGAGAAATGTACAGAAATTACATCAATTTACTGACCTCCAAATCTATGAATATATTTAGAACCACTTTGAATTTACAAGATTTACAACATGAAAAATTGAAGGTTCACTAAACTAACGAAGTTGTTGTTAGGATAAAATGATATTTTGTTACCAAACTATACTAAATAACCTACCAGAAATCTTGTAACAAGAGATTTATTAGTCTCGCATTCTCCAAATAGGGCGTAGCGTCGATTTTGACCAAGTCGCATAGATTTATTATTGATTTCTTCAGGAATATAGCGAAGAATATCGACTAAAAAAATCAACTTCGCCGAACTATTCGCGAATCTAAAAAGCAAAAGATTATAACCAAGCTTTATCTTTCAGTTTTATATTTTATAATTATCATAACACATTATTGGATAATAAAACACAGACTATTCTTATAGTACAATATCAATTCTAACAACGACAGTGCGTTTACTAATAACGATGTTGATTAATGTTATACATAATTATAACAACTACCAACTGTGTAATATCAACTGCTCATCGCATCAATTGTCTGACATCGATCTCGATACAATACACAGATCATCTATGATCTATTTATAAATTAACATAGACAGAGCTTCAAAGAGCAGATTTGAAAGAGATAGATCCTTGTTATAAATATAATATATATTTGGTATGCAACTACATAGTAAAACTATTGGTATTCATTAGACGAGATTTCAAGACACTTGAACAAAAAATATTGGTAACTGCTGTCAAACAAGGATTTATTTGGATCGAAAAATCTCACGCTTTTTTGTTTTTATTAATTTCCTTGAGGCGTGAGGTCACAGACAGACAAATATTTTGCAATATAACTGATTTCATAATAATTAAGATTACTTCTCATACCTCGAAAGAAGTTCCTTCACAGGCTCCTTCCACTGTACCATATTACAAACCAAATCAGCAATTGCTAAACACAACTAAGAAAAAAACGGAATATCAAATATTAATTCATTTAAATAAAATATAAACTTGCGAATACTATCATATAATAGATAGAGATTATTGGATACTACCTGATTAGCTATGGGGGCTTGAATGTCGCTGGTTAGCTTGTCGATATGGCTTAATAATGAATTCTTCAATGACTAGGATAACAGAAAAATGAATTTATTACATAAATTATATAATGAATAATTAAACCATAAAGTAGATCATTGTTATATTGATTATATGTTGCACTTCAATAAAAATTCTATTAATACAAATCTAAATCGATTATAAATTTACTAAACAATTTTGAAATTAATTCTTTTATTGTTTGCATTTGAAATAGCAACTGATTATTTCACTTAAAAATGTAGCACAACATAGAAAATTAAGAAAAGATTCTCCTGAAAATTTATTGACACAAGTTCTTTATTACCTCATGAGATTCCGCTGGTAATTCAGTGAAATGGTTTAATATCTAAAAGAACAAAAATTAAATTCATCAAGACCATTAACTCCCAAATGATTACTAATTTTAATCTATCTATATTTTGATGTTCAAAATAAACCTTGTTGCGAATAGTTTGGGCACCAATATAACTTGTATTTAAATCTTTGTGCATATAGAGTAATTGATCTGCTATTTGCCAGGCATAAACCTAAAATAAAAGAAACATAATCTAAAAACTGATATTTTTGTCTGAAAATCCTGCATTAACTGATTATATATTATTATAAAATGATGACTATTTTTAATATAAATATAAATGCACACCACTTCAATAAGTATAAAACATATTGTTTGTTTGATCAATTAAAATCCTTATTGTACCAATATGTGTTGTGGCCCAATTATGAATTATCACAACTAATCAGAAAATTCCAAATTATCCTACCAGTTGGGAATTAATAAAAAAATATACATAATTACTTTAATTAATTAGTAGTTTAAAACAAGCTTAGATAATTATATTATATTAGTAAAAAGTTCCAAATTGGTCCAATTAGAAACTTGTTTATGGTTCCCAACTGGCCAGATAGTTTGGAACTTTTTCTATTATAATTAATAAAAGTAATTATGTATATTATTTTATTGAATTATTGGTTCTTAACTGGTTGGATAGTTTGGAACTTTCCAACCAGTTGTTAACGATAAAAATGTTCCTAATTGTGCCGACCAGTTTGGGACTTTTTATGATTCCTAATTGGGCAACAACATATTATACATTCTCTCTGAAGAGTTTCTAATATAATGTTTTTTACATATTTCAAATCAATCATGGATGTAAACCCTAAGATAATAAAAAAATGCAAATTAACATTTTCTAGATATTCAAAAATGCAAATTAAAATTTTGATAGAGGCAATAAATAATCACTTTGTAATTCCAAATGTGTTAATACTTTGAAATGTGTCACATTATCATCATACCATGTTGAATTTGAAAGCTTATCTGATTGATTTAATTTTTCAAATAATAATTTCTAGTTTATTAATTTTTTGTATTAGTGAGTGTTTAGTCAGTGGTCATAAAAATCTATTAATATATTATAATTATACATTGCAATACATAATACAAAACCAATACCTACAATAACTATTTACATATTTATAGAAATGAAAGAATTTTTATATATTGAATTCATTGTTTCACAACAAATGGCAAATAAAAATGATGCTAAAATAGGTTGATTTATTTAAGTGAAAATATTCTAACTTGTTAATTAATTAATTTTATTGTTGACCTAATTATAATATATATTGCATATATATTTTACAGGCCAGTTTAAAATGTAATTTTTTATGTCATCTTTATTTAGTGACTTAATTAAAACTTCATTGAAATAATTGATAAACTTCTTAAAATAATTTGGAATAATATAATAAACTCTTTAAATAAAGATCCTTCAACTTCCCTATAGAACTGGGTCTTCATATAGTGAAGTTCTCTATCTTTTTAAAGACATTCTGCTCTAATTATTATGGTAAAGAAATTTCATTGATGTTTGTATGCCTATATAAGACTAATAAATTTAACTAGGGAGGTTGCATGCAAGAAAATAAACATATTATGATTTTGTTGGATATTTTTATCCTAATAAATAAATTGATTTACTCTAGCTTCAAAAATGATTTATTGATTACCTGATGTACATTTATTTTTGAATAATTCTCATATAAAATGGAATAAGACAATTTTGTCAAAATATTCCTATATATTATCAATAAAATTTATAATTACACTAACCGATTTTTGAAATTCACACAGATATGTTGAAGCCTCCTCTTTTACTTTAGGATTAGGATCATTATAAAGTGCATCTATAGCTTGTAAGACTAAATCTGCAGTAGGTATATGATTATCAACAGCCATTATTTAAGAGATATTCAAAATATAAAAAAATTGTTTGCGTTTTTGTCAAAAATACGAGTAGAAAATAAATTGAAATTTTTTAAACAAAGTGATTATTTTTTTTATTACGCCTAGTCAAATAGACATTCTAAACGAAAAGTACAAATAGGAAAGATAAGGGGAATAAAATAAAATGTTTTACATTCAACTGTATTTAGAATATTATGAAAAAGTCATATGTATCCATGTATCCAAGCATATCGGCGCAAATTTTGAGAGAATATGGAGAATAACTATAAATAGTATATCAAATCTCTCTGAAATGTTAATCCATATTTCTCGTGATATTGATATACCAATGATTAAGTAAGTAAGTAAGTAAGATGTTTATTAGCAGTCATTGGGAAACATATATATACAAGGGAAAATTAATTATAGTTGTGAGTTAAATTTAATTGATTGATACCATACTGATGCAGAAATATTATGGTGTGCCCCTCCATGTGGTGTGCCATATATTTTTCAGCGGTGGATTCAAAGATCGCTCGATCTATTCACCGCAATTGGTCATAGTGGGTACCTACATCACTATAATATAGGACTGTTAAATGACCCTCTAATTCTATGGAAAATGACTTCCCTTGGATACGAAGAGCATACAGAGATTATGTAGTATCCAAGGGAAGTCTAAATTTCCATAGAATTGGAGGGTCACTTAACAGTCCTATTCGTTCTCAGGTTTATATTCCATATACTCAGGTATATCGTATCAAACATTTTGAACCAATCGGTGGATAAATTCAAGTTATAATATTCGCTGGACATGTTCAGTGCAGATGCATTCTATTTAAACGCCGTCGAGTATATAGGTTGTCATCAAGAACTTATATTATTTTTTTTATCGAACTCAATGCATATATATAATCTTCTATGGTAAATTTCTATGATGGTTTTTTCATATAATGCACTTTTTTTAATTCTTGGAATAGAAATAATATAGGGAAATATTTCTATAAAATAGGGAATTTTGAGATGACTTAAAGTCAGCAACATTGGTTTTCTGACGGAGAATGAATGCGGGCTGTCTGTGAAACATTTTATAAAATGCACTCATAGAACTCGGAAATGTAGAAGGGAGCCGACTCGAAAGCGGGCTTGTTCTGATATCTATGACTGCACTATGCTCATAGAAATAAATACTTATCTATTTCTATGGCTATATGCTACTGTATGGCGAACCAGGACAAGCACGTACTAGGATGTTATTTTTACAAGTATATACTATATTATTACTCTATGAGCACTACCATGCTTGTATGTTAGTTAGTACATGCTTGTCATAATTGAACCCTATAGTAACTGATACGCAACTGATAATCGAGAATGGTTTTTATTCTATTGAAATTTTAAGAGAATTTCTATAGAATTAATTAACTATAGAAATTTTAACTCGACGTTTAAAATTTCGTTAACCAGACATTAGAGAAATCTAAAAGCCAAATTAAATTAAAATAAATTGAAACGATTTGCTATAGCAAATCTAATTAAGAAGTAGAAGTCTCGATAATTCGTTATTTGATTCTTTAAATATGAATTAAAATCGATTGATGTTGATAACATCTTTCACTTGCTCGATGACGAATACATTGAAAATAACTCGGATAACTACAAAAGATAAATGATAATAATCAATCAAATATTCGGGAAAATATGAATTCTATATTTAACAACTGCATTGCGTTGGTTATTTGTTCACATTCCATTTATACTGATTGTTTAACAGTAGTGTTATAATAAAGTAATTTTAATATCATTTAACATTTCGGATTATGTTTATACATACAAATTATGATTGTTTTATAGAGTCATAGAAATAGGCTAACTTTCTGGCTTCCGATCGTGTATCGGATATTTTAGCGGCCCTCTATAATTCTATGGAAATTTAGACTACCTTTGGATATGGCATTATTAGCATACATTTTTATTGTGTTTTATCTCAAATTTCCATAAATTTGGAGGATCCCTTCAAGGGGATTCATAAAAATCTTCGTGTTGTTATAAGTGAAGCTTTACCAATTTTAAACTATTACCGAGACTAGGTAGAATATACAAATAAATATTTCTAAAAATAATGGCCTTAAAATTTGATGATGACCTGCTGTATGAGTCAATTTTTGGAATAGAATGCGATGACAATTTAAACATCGTGGAGGATTGTCTTGTAGATAAATTGTGCTCAAGCATGAGTACCGAAGATTTGGATGCTTTTCATGTTGCATCATCAGCTATTTATGACTCAACGTTGGTTGATGTAATGAATATTGACGGAACAGAAAATAATTTAGGAAGTATAAACTCGAGAAATAACAGGACATTTTTTAATAAGCGGAATGAGAATAATATCAATTTTCATTCAAATAATGCTAACAGCTGCATTTCTGAATATTTTAACAGTGAATATACTGACCAAAACACTGATCCATTAAATACTGCAGCGAGTGAGGAAGTTGTGTCAACAAAATTTGGGAATTTAAGTTCAAAAGAAATAAGCTATCTATCCGGATTTCAAAGAGTTGATCGTACACTTTCTTGTGATCGAACAAGTTCAACAACTTCAAGACAGTCATGGACTAAATATTGGAATATGATTGAAAATAAAAATTTGACTTACAAATCAAAAGACAAAAGTCATGAAATATCAGAGAATTATTTCATTAATTCTCTGACTTTATTTGACAATACTCAGCCTTCAGATACAAAAACAATCAAAAATACTAAAGATATTAAACAAGAGAAAACAAAAAATAGAATATTGCAAACAAATTTTAAATCTGATCAAATCCAAGAACTAAGAACATTTTACAAATCTTCATCTATTGATGCAGACACTTCTTCAAATACAATAAAACTTTTAGACACAATTAAAGTGGAAAACAAACATAATAAATATAATATTGAGGACGAGTCGAATAGCTGTAGCACCATCAGTAGCGACAGTAATCGGAGAAGTCGCAGTAACAAGAGAAGTCACAATAATCAGAATAAGAAGAGAGGTCCCAGTAATAAGAGAAGTCCTGCTAAAAAAAGTCCTGGTAATAAGAAAAGTCCTGGTAACAAGAAAAGTCCTGTTAATAAGAAAAGTCCCGCTAAGAAGAGAGGTCCTGCTAAAAAGAGAAGTCCCAGTAATGCGAGTAGTCAAAGTAATGAGAGAAGTTCCAGTAATAAGAGAAGTCCTGTTCATAAGAAAAATCCTGGTAATAAGAAAAGTCCCGCTAAGAAGAAAGGTCCCTCTAATAAGAGAAGTCCTAGTAATGCGAGTAGTCAAAGTAATGAGAGAAGTTCCAGTAATAAGAGAAGTCCTGTTCATAAGAAAAGTCCTGGTAAAAATAGAAGTCCCAGTCCTCAGAGAAGTCCTGCTAAAAAAAGTCCTGGTAATAAGAGAAGTCCCGCTAAGAAGAAAGGTCCCTCTGATAAGAGAAGTCCTAGTAATGCGAGTAGTCAAAGTAATGAGAGAAGTTCCAGTAATAAGAGAAGTCCTGTTAATAAGAAAAGTCCTGGTAAAAATAGAAGTCCCAGTCCTCAGAGAAGTCCTGCTAAAAAAAGTCCTGGTAATAAGAGAAGTCCCGCTAAGAAGAAAGGTCC